>QLOD02169371.1:0-12136 GCA_003260245.2 Sideroxylon spinosum
GGTTCTGCTACAAAACCAGCATGCCCACATCCAAAGGCAGAGCCTCCAAGCAGGGGCGGACCTTCGTGTAGCCGAGCGTAGGTGGCCGCTCTCACTGAATTTTTTTTAAAAAATAAAATAAATTTTTTAACTCTAATATTTGATCTTTTTTTTGTTTTTAATTTAAATCATACATTTTACTATTATTATGTTGAATTATTTTGTACGGTGATAGATATGTAACTTTAAAAGTTGATAATTGTTTTAATTAATGACAGAAGGAGAGAGCGGACGGTGTCCACCCTTAAAAGTTTTAAGATTGTTTACAATTTTTATAAATTTTGGGATATCTTTGATATACTATATAGTACGCTAACCCCTTCAAAATTTAAAAATTTTACCATTATTCTTGTTTTCACAAAACAAAATTATCTTCGTCCTCGTTCTCAATTAAAATTCTGAGTCCCCCACTGCTTCCAAGCTAACCGAGCAACACATCCATGGGCTTCCCCGCAAACATGTTGGCTCCAAAAACCCAGAGTGATCACATTATAGTTAGGATCCACAAGACTCGGTTGGTAGTTTTCAACCATTTATTTGCCTATGGCCCTTGTCCAATGCTGGAAACCTAGAAGCAACCCTTTCCGTATTGTCCATAAATCCCCAGTCGTAATGGCTGCTGTTGGTGGTTGATGGGCTTGATGGATAGTTTAGAAAGAGAGAGAACAGAGTAAAGGAGAGAGAAGAGATGGGAAAAAGGCATTGTTTTTGACCAGTTGACCAGGAAAACTAACTTTTATAACATTTAAATCATGTCGACAAGTTAGGGTAGAAAGGTAATTGTATAATATGTGAAAAATAGTGTCTTGATTTTAAAGAAACTTGAAGGGAGGTCAGGTAAGGGTGGAAACGAGCCGAGCCGAGTCGAGTTTTAATTTGTTTGAGCTCGGCTCGAGCTTTTTAAACTGAGCTCGAGCTCGAGCTCGATTTGAGCTTTTATATAGACTCGAGCTCGGCTCGATAAAGAAAAATTTAGGCTCGAGTAGGCTCACGAATAGCTCGATTAAACCAAACGAAATCGTTTTAATTTAAAATATAATAAATAAAATATTATTAAAAAATATAATACAAAATTATTAAAAATATTAAAATATTATTAAAATATATATATATATATATATATTTATTTTATCGAGCCTGCTCGGGAGCTTTCGAGCCGAGCTTCTCTGGGCTCGAGCTCGAGCTTGAATCTGAAACGAGCCACAAATTGAGCTCGATTCGAGCTCGTTTTAGTCACGAATCGAGCTCGAGCTGAGCTTTTTTCGAACCGAGCTCGAATAGTTCGGTTCGTTTCCACCCTTAAGGTCTGGATACCGTGCCTTTTTTTTTTTTTGGTTTGTAATGCAAATACAATACGTCCCTTTTTTTTTTAATAAAACATATTTTATAGTACTTCAATTGAATTATATCTTCTTCTTCTTTTTTTTCAATGTATATAATTCATTGTTACTATATGGTATCTATTTATTTTGGCCAATAAAGAATTGAAAATTGCTATTCTTTTAGAAAATTTTTGTAAATAAATTGACGATAATATTTTTGTTGTTAAAAGTCCGGTTTTACAATTTAGTGTATGACTCTGATCAATTAGATGATAAATTTCGTACTAATTTTTTGTTTGTATAGCACCTACAAAATTTATCTTGGTTAAACAAACGTCTTTCAAATTGAACAAAATGCCTTATTTAATTCTAGTACAATATTCTGTATAATTTTCCATTTATCATTGTCAAGAAGACCATTGTTAGATGTTTTTTATTTTTAAGGTAAATTTCAGTTAGACCCCAAATGATTTAAAATATCGACAGTAACACTCTTTTAGTTTAAAAAAATTGACAGCAACACCCCATGTCATCTATATCTATTAATTGCCCTTTACTTTTTAAAGGTATTTTCATCTTTTTTATATATTATGAATCACGACGACTGGAGTACATGCACTAAAAGAGATACCCGTGTGGTGCCGCCGATGGGCTCTCCGATGGCTAAGTTAGTATATGTCAGGTTGAAATAAAAATGGATACTAAGAAGATGGAAGATTAGGGTTGCATACTTTTGATTAGGGTTCCTGCTGATTTATATAGGATTAGAGAGAGAAAGTTTATGGCTGGATATTTAAGGAACAAATTAAGGACATATAAGGAAAGGAGAAATTCTACGATGATTATGCAAATCCCTTTCCTAAATTCTCAGAGTTACCGTGTGCTCCAAGCATCCTGATCGGCATAACCGCCAAAGGGATAGGCCGTTTGGCCATCTATATCAATTAACCCTATTCTCGATCGGTAGCTCCTAGCTGCAGAGGGAATATGCTTTCAACACTTAACAAAACTCTGTTCTTCTTGAAGCTTAGGCATTTCTTCTAGCTATCTGACAACCGACCTCATTATGCGCTGTCTCTTCAGGTATTAAGCCTGTAGAAGCTCCCAAGCCATTGGATATCTATCATCACCTATCATCCGGAGCTTCAGCTGTCGAAGGCTCGGAAAGGTGCTGAGTCAGTGGTAGTAGTCCCATTAGTAATTGACTTAAAGGCGGAGTCGGGTAGGTAGGGGCCTACACTGAAATTTACTTAATATAAATAATTTAAATACCCTGATTCAACGTATCCTTTAGCTTACGAGTTCTTTTTAGGTTGAGAGTTCGAGCCTTTTTAGTCTTTGTTCTTTTATTTTTCTTCTTTTATATTCAATACCTACTAGTTTTTTTTTTTTTTTTTCAAATTCATTTTTTTTTTTTTGACAAAGCTATTTTATAAAGCGTTAGTTTTTTATTTTCATGTTCATGTTTTTTGGCAACTCTACCTATGTTGGGGTATCCTTGAAATAACCGGTCCCAAGCCTTGACAAATAAGGAGGGTTGTGCGTTAGGTAGCCGACAGCTAATACAATATTCAGTCAGATTTTTTTCATGGATTTGAGACCTAATGAAATTTCGTGGGGGCGTCCCTTATTTAACGACGCGCTATATGGTCCGAGTACAATGACAAATAAGCAAGGATTGTTGCATCTGTGCCCGGGTGCAGTGTTAAATAGGCAAGGGTCCTCACACTTTCTTGGACGAGTAAGGGGGGTAAGGAAGCTAGTCCAAAACAGAAGGCTGAGATTATATACTTGGAACATTGGGAGCCTAATTGGAAAGCTTATGAAAATGGTAGATACAATAGAAAGGAGACGAATCGCAATTACTTGCTTCCAAGAGACAAAGTGGGTGGGACAGAAAGCTAAAGAGATTGAGAGGACTGGGTATAAGACATGGTATACGGGATTTAATAGATTAAGCAATTGGGTCGGCATAATGGTAAGTAAGGACCTAAAGGACGATATAGTTAATGTAAAAAACTGTGGAGATAGAATTATTACAGGTAAGTTAGTATTAGGAGAAGAGATAGTAAACATAATTAGTGCTTATGCTTCCCAAGTGAGTTTAAGAGATAGATATAAGGAGAAGTTTTGGGAAGACTTAGAATGAGTGATAATAGAGATATCCCAAGAAGAGATGGTCTTCATAGAAGGAGATTTGAATGGTCATGTAGAACGCAACATGGATGGATACATAGGAGTACATGGGGAATATGGATACGGTAATAGAAATGAAGAAGGAAATAATATTTTGGAGTTTGCAGTGACTTATGATCTCATGGTGACTAACACCTTTTTTAGGAAGAAAGATGAACATTTGGTGACTTATAAGAGTGGCCTTTCAAGAACACAGATTGACTTCTTAACTAAGAAAAGAGACTGTTTAAAGATTGTAAGGTTATATCGGGGGAGAGCTTGACTCCCTAATATAGGTTGTTGATTATAGATGTGCAACTCTAAAGGTGGACAAGAAAAAAAAAAGTCGTATAGGTGCTCAAGGACTAAATGGTAGAACTTGAAATGTGATAAGGAATTAGCATTAAGGGAAAGAGTACTAGAGGAAGACGTTTGGATAGTAGATGAAAGTGCAAATAATATGTGGATAGGATAGCAAAATGTATTAGGAAGGTGGGGAAGGAAGTCTTAGGAGAGTCTAAATGAGGTGCCTCAGTACAAAAAGAGGCATGGTGGTGGAGCGAGACTATCCAAGATAAAATAAGAGTTAAAAGAGAATGCTTTAAATCTTGGCATAAGGATCGAAATGAAGTGAACTTGGAGAGGTATAAAGAAGCAAAAAGAGAAACTAAAAGGGCAATTAGTGAGGCAAAGGCAAAGGCATTTGAGAAGTTATATAAACGACTTGACACTAAGGAAGGCGAAAGAGAGATATTCAAGCTTGCTAAAGTCAGAAATATACGGACCAAGGACTTAAATCTAGTTAAATGCATTACAGATGATGATGAAAATGTATTAATAAAGGAAGAGGAGATAAAGGAACGTTGGAAGAGCTACTTTTACAAGTTTTTTAATGAAAGCAGTAGTAGTGACATACAATTGGAACAGCTTACGACTACTAGAGAAGAGTTGAATCATATGTTCCATAGGAGAATTACTAGAGAAGTAATAAAAGAAGTACTGAAAAAGATAAATAACGAGAAAGCAGTTGGACCAGATAGTATCCCTATCGAGGTTTGAAGGTGCCTAGGGGAGGATGGCATAAGTTGGTTGACAAAACTTTTTAATATAGTGCTAAAAACCAAGAAGACCCCTAATACATGGAGAAAAAGTATTCTTATACCCATATACAAGAACAAAGGAGATATTCAGAATTGTGCAAACTACCGTAGAATCAAATTGATGAGCCATACGATGAAATTATGGGAGAGAGTTATTGAGAGAAGACTAAGAAGGACAAAAAATGTTTCAGAGGATCCATTTGGTTTCATGCTTGGGAGATTAACCATGGAGGCTATGTTTCTCTTAAGGAGGTAATGGAATAGTAAAGAGAAAGTCAAAAAGATTTACATATGGTGTTTATAGATTTGAAGAAGGCCTGTGATCGGGTGCCTAAGAAGATTCTATGGAGATATTGGAAAAGAAAGGAGCGTGTGTCGCATATATTGAGACGACAAAGGACATATATGATAGAGCCATGACATCCGTACGGACGACTGGCGGAGAGACTGAGGAGTTCTCTATCACGATGCCTACACCAAGGCTCAGCATTAAGCTCGTACTTGTTTGTCCTAGTTATGGATGAGATTACAAGACCTATACAAGATGAGGTATCATGGTGTGTGCCATTTACAGATGACAATGCTTTAGTAGATTAGACGAAAGAAGGAGTAAATGCTAAGCTAGAATTGTGGATGAAAACGTTAGAGACAAAAGGGCTTAGCCTAAGTTGATGCAAGATGGAATATATAGAATGTAAGTTTAGTCAAAGTAGGACAACTGGCATTATAGAAGTAAGTTTGGGCACACATAAGATTGTAGAGAAAGAAAACTTTAGGTAGTTTGGGCATACATAAGATTGTAGAGAAAGAAAACTTTAGGTACCTTGGATCTATGGTGCAACAGGATGGAGAAATTGAAACTGATGTAAGTCACAGGATTCAGGCTAGGTGGACCAAATGGAGGAGTGCTTCGGAGGTCTTGTGTGATCAGAAAGTTTCCCTCAAGGTTAAAGGAAAGTATTATAAGGTGGTGGTAAGACCGGCACTATTATATGGATCAGAGTGTTGGGCAGTAAAGCATAATCATGTTCAGAAGATGACAGTTGCGGAGATGAGAATGCTAAGATGGATGTGCAGGATCACAAGAAAAGATAGGGTTAGAAACAAGGAGATTAGGGATAAAGTAGGAATAGCACTGATTGAAGATAAAATGAGAGAAAATCGATTAAGATGGTTCGGACATATTAGAAAGCGTCCAACGGAGGCACCTGTTAAAAGGTGTGAAAGCATGGAGATTGCCAAGAGTAGGAGAGGGAGAGGGAGACCCAAGAGAAGTTAGAAATAAACTATTAAATATGACCTTACCTATATAGATCTAACGGAGGACATGGTCCTAAACAGATTTGATTGGCGTCGTCAAATCCATACAGCCAACCCCACCTGGTGGGGAAAGGCTTGGTTTGGTTCTTTTTTTTTTTTTGGCAGAGATATTTTATGTAAGAAATGTTTGATATGTATTTATCATATTTTATACATTTTTTTAAAATTTCAAAAATTTATTTGTGATTTAGGTCTACACTGACTTAAATTTTGGGTTTGTCACTGAATCAACTACATAATAGTTTAGGTTGTTTTAAGTGTGTAGATTGAAAATCAGCCATACTTCCCGGTGATAATTTAATTCACTCCTAGCAAACGTTCTCTTTTTACAACTTTAATACCTTCATAAGTACTTCTCGTTTAACGTATTGTGTTAGTTTAGGATTGGTTTAGTTTTGATTGTCTTGTGTTACGGGTCGGATGCCTACCAAGGCTACCATTCAAACCCAAAATAATTAAGGTACCACCTACCCGAAATGAGACTCTAACATAAGTCAACATGACCATAAGACCTTGCTGAGTAACAGCATTGCACAGTTTACATCTCATTTTTCTGTATGTAGTGATCTTCTGTTTTTCCTTGCAGAAGGCAACAAGGGCAACTTTATCAATGCATGGTCTCTTCCTTGGGCATCCCATGTTTTACTTGCTATTAGTTTCTTATCAGCCATCTCTCTATTAACCCATGTTCAGATTTTAACTAGTGTTCGATTCTTTGTTCTGCTCTCACTGCTTTTATGGAGACATGGTTTGAGTCATCAACCTGAATCATAGCGCAGCAATTCACATTTTAGGCAATGCAGTAATGAGCTTCAGGAACAAAAGTTTTGTTAACCATAGAACAATTGTTGATGATTCCTACACAATCTTAATCGCAAAACAAGCACAATGAGATTAAATACAAAATATTGCAACCCTCAAAAGGTCTGAAAATGACAAGCTCCAACCAAAAGATTTAGAGAACAAAAAAAAAAAAAACATATAAACAAGAAGAATAAAACCCATCAGTCAGGTTGCACCTTTGTTTGGTTGGAAAGACTAGCCCCACGAGCTATTAATCCTCAAACCAGCAGCAAAAATGTGTCGAATCTCGAAAGCTCCATGCAAGTCCCACAGAGATAACAAGGTCCTCTTTAAACAAGCTCAATCCTGGAGATATATTGATTAACAGATGAAGACTGAACCTGATCATTATCCTTTACTTCTGGTTTATATTTCAGATGGAACCCACATTTTTTCAGTAGCTCCCATGGTGTACGTTCAACCATATCTACTACAGAAACCTCCACTTGGTCTCCACCGTTAATCGGATGGAGAAAGTAGCTTTTTGGTATGTACCAAACCAACAGATGTTCTTCACGGGTTTCAGAGAGGAAGTTTGATTCTGAAAAACTCCATACCAGACCATTATTCTTGTTATAAATAACAGCATCAGGAGGCATTCTCGTTATAGATGGTTTTTCCCCGGATGCAAGAACAAAACCAACAGTAATCCCTTCAAGCTCATCATCTGACTGCAATGGCATATGAAAAGATATTGAAGGCCCTATTGTTTGATGGGTGAACCAACTCGGAAGCTCATTACCAGGCAGCAAGATACCACCATAGGCAGATTGTCCCTGTTACATGAATATTGTAATTTTTAACACACACACACAAACAGAGAGAGAGAGAGAGAGAGAGAGAGAGAGCGATACCTTAAAGAGACTATCATTAAAAGCATTTGCTAGATTACTGCAACCAGTCATGAGCATGAATCGTACAGAATCCAAGCTTTCCAAGCCTGGAATTTCAGCCAGTCTATAGCAATTAGAAAGAATCAATTCTGGTGAACTCTTCAAGTTTGATAGGTTTGATAATTGTTGCAATGATGTGCAATCCCTTGCAAACAGGGTCCTTAAATTTGGAGGAAGTTCTGGCAGTGATTGAAGATTTGTGCAGTCATCTAACCAAAGGGTTTCTAGCTTCCATAGGTGACTAAAGCAGGATGGAAGGGTACGAAAATTATTTCCTTCTAAATCCAAATCTTGCAGTGAGTATAAACTCCCAAGATCAACCGGAATATCTACATCAGACAGATTGCAACCACTGAGATCTAGTCTTGTTAAAGAACGTAAACCTGAAATAGTAGACGGTAAAAATCTGTTGGAATCAGGACTTTTTCTCGGCAAAACCCACCATAAAAAGCGTGAGACCAATGATTTAGTCGGTAATCGTCTATTACACAGTGATAAGCTCTCGAGGTTCTCCAGAAGTCCAAAAGAAGGAGGTAGCTGTCTAATGGCAGTTCCATCTGCAAGAAGCTCAGTTAAGCTCTCCATATGTCCAAAGTGCTCTGGCAACTCTTCCAGATTTGAGCAGCCAGTGAGATTTAAATGTTGGAGAGACTTCAGTTTGCAAATGCTGCTTGGAAGATCCCTAAGGTTCTTGCAATCTTTCAAATTCCAATAGACAAGTTTAAGCAGAAGTTCAATTGATGCGTCAATCTCAAACAAACTTGTACAACCTTCAAGCAGTAATTTCTCGAGCTTCGGTATTCCTCTGAAGTGAGGTGTTTTTCTTATGTATTTGGAATGACTAAGATTGAGGATTTTCAAGCTCTTGAGAATCTGTTAAGACCAGGAAAATATATGTAAAATTAGATTTTATTTTTCACTCAACATGCCCTGCACAAGTGATCCAAATCCCAAAATAACACATTTGCAAGGAATATCATACCTTAACCTCTCCATCTTGCCAGAGTTCTCTAATATTGCTAAACTGCATGTCTAAAGCAACAAGGTTCTCCATATGAAGGTTGGATGGTAGGTACTCCAACGGGCAGGTATGCCAACACAGCCACCTTAACTCTTCAGAGAGATGTTCAAAATTTCCACTAAGATGCACATAATTTATTTGAAGCAGTCTTAAATTATGCATCCTAGCAAATGCTTTAGTATTCCATTGTATCTCCTTCAACATGGGTAGAGCTAGGATGATACCTTCGACTAATTCTGTTCCCTAATATTAAGATAAAATATTTATTGATAAGTAATTAACAATATCTAAACATATACCACGCAGGTGTCATGCGCATGTTAAGAGTGTGTGTGTGTGTGTGTGTGTGTGAGAGAGAGAGAGAGAGAGAGAGACTACCGTACATGATCAGTGAACTAGTCAAGCCAAACACTAAACTGAATAAGCAGAAGAAGGATTAGGATTTGACAACTTTTTGTAATGTTTGGGTTGAGGATAAATATCGAGTCATACCTGGTGCTGGTGCTTTTCAAGTACACTGCATACATCTTCATGAAACCACAATCTGCTGCGCTTCCCAAGCTCCTTGGGAGATTCTTCACGAACAATTTCCCTCCCCATGTCACGAAGAACATCATGCATCCTCAGCTCATTTTTCCCATTAATCGTCAGTAGACATCTACTAATTAGATCTCTAATTCCAATTCCCGAGAAGAAACCACAACCATCCAGTATAGTAATGACATAGTCTTTATCGGTTCCAATGAAAAAGCATGCAATATCCAGAAAGATACCCTTCACATCTTCATCACTTAGTGCATCATAACTTATCCTAAGTTTTTTCTGAATATCATTGTTAGGAATATGTTGTAATTTCTTAAATGCAATCTCCCATTCTTGCATGCTTCTTTTAAGCAAATAAGAACCCAAAACCTCAAGAACTAATGGAACTCCTCCAGCATAACTTACTATGTCATTTGCAAGCCGTGCATAGTGTCGCAATGGATTGGTTTCTCTGAAGGCATGCCAACTGAAGAGCTCTAGCGACTCTAGGGGGTTTAATTCCTTGGCCTCATATTTTTCATTATCATTCATTTTCTTCAACAAATCCTCATCTCTGGTTGTTATGATGATTCTACTTCCCGAACCAAACCAATCATGGTAACCTGCTAAAGAATCTAATTGATTTGGTTCACCCAAATCATCAAGAACAATGAGAACCCTTTTATACTTGAGCCGTTCTCCTATGATACGTTTTCCTCTATCAACATCGCCAACCTTTGGAAATTTTCCTTTATCAATTTTGCCAGTCTTCAGATTCTTTTCCATTAATAATTCAGAAAGAAGTTGTTCCTGTAACTGAACCAAGCCATTGTGTTGTCCTGCAATTTCTCTAACATTTTCAAGAAAACATGTAGCTTCAAACTGGAGAAAATTACGGTTATAAATAGCTTTTGCAAGGGTGGTTTTGCCTATTCCACCCATGCCATAGATCCCAATCATGCGAACATCATCTGATCCAATGCTCAACAATGAATTTACGTCTGAAACACGAGAATCTATTCCAACTGGATGCACTGCAAGTAAGGATATCCAGTACTTCACTTTATAGAAAACCTCCTCAACAATTTTTCTTATGAACTTTGGCTCCTGCCTATCAATTTCAATCCAAATAAAATGTAAAACAAATATACATTAGGGATAGTGGAAAATTGAAATAATTAAAAGCAAACATGAACTAGACATTGCAAATTTATGATATTGACACAATCCAATAAGCGATGGAATCAAATCAATACTGTTAATAGAGCTAGGATTTCCAGTTAAACACCAATTGGTAATAGTAGAAGCAGAAGGAAAGGTCAGGATATTTACTCATAATGAACATCTTGCAGATCCCACCCTGATAAATTTGCAGCTTCAGTGAGGGCAGCTCTCCACCTCTTCACTCTCTCGATCTGGTCCGCAAAACGTTTTTCATGGCTTGCAAATGCTTCAGCGAAATAGCCTGCTTGTTTGCGCACGTCTGATGGATCGACATCGTAGAATATAGGGAGAACAAACTGCCCAAGATTTCTCTTGCATTCGATTATCTTCACAAGCTCATCAAGACACCATCTTGACGAAGCATAGTTTCTTGAGAAGACAATGATTGAAGTCCTGGATTCTTCAATAGCTTTTAGCAGCCCAGAGGAAATATCTTTTCCTCTACGGAGTTCTTCGTCATCCAAAAAGGTTTGAATTCCGGCTTGAACGAGAGCATTGTAGAGAGGAACAACAAAGGTGTCACGCGTGTCTTCACCTCTGAAGCTCAAGAACACGTCGTGGCTCCAGCGAGGTGTTGAAGAAGAAGAAGAAGAAGAAGAGAAACAAGGTAAGTCAGCTTGAGTTCTCTTAGCAGCCATGGATTAACCAAAGCCAACAGACGAAATGAAAGTAGATCTAGCAGGTGGGTGGTGACTCCGTAGAAATGAGAGACACCGTTAATAGCAGGAATCCTCCAAAGAAAGCTTTAGGAATTTCCAGAGTCCCAATTGGGCAAAGACTCTGCCTCTCTTCCCTGCACTTTCCAGGAAAATCCTTACTCTGATCTAACACGGCTACTACGCGCTCCTACTTCAATTCCAGTCAGCGTAATTGCATCTTCCTATCACTGTAAAATTCGCAGGCAAACGTGGTGGAACAGTTTGAACCGTTCGGGTTCTGTTAGGACCGGCCGATTCTGCCGATTCTTGGAATCTCTGAAAGAGGGCAAAAAAATACGAGTCACTGTTCCAAACTTCAAACAGAGACCGTACCAACATTAAAAAAAAAAAAAAAAAACTGAGACCATACCGATCAAAACAATTTATGTTATCTTTTAATTGAACCATATTCATTCTCAACTTTTCTAAATTATTCCTTCAAGTATTTCCATATCACGTATCAATCATTCCCTCATGCGACAATTATTATGCATTCAAAGTATAACATCATTCTTCAAAGTTCAACATCAATTTGTTGTTCAATTCCACTTCTAGGCATCCCATCAATTACCTAGCATGTTTCACATTTTCTGTATCAAAATTGCCATATTTCCCTCAAACCTTGACTTACACCCAAGTGCGCTATGCCATCTAATCATCAAATCATTCATATCCTCAACTTATAACATCACCCCCACAAACTTTACCCACAATCTATAGTGTACTTTCCCTTTTGGGCATTTTATCAAGCATTTACTAGGTGTCACATTTTCACGCGTTTTGTTTAGCAATTGATATTTTTCTCACACGACTCATTATTTATATAGGTGTTCCAAATCTTCAATCTTGTCGTTAGCTCATTCTATTATTAAATAAGAATTTTATTTATGTTCTGACCGTAATCCGATAAACCACCAATTCCACCATTTTCATTCCTAACATTATATTCACCAAAGGTTATGCTTTTGGCATCAAAAAT
>QLOD02169480.1:0-12123 GCA_003260245.2 Sideroxylon spinosum
AGCCTACACTAAGTCTAAACATTACAGAACTCTGTTTTGACTATGGATTTGCCAACTTTATAATTTTGTCCCTAACACAAATGTTCTCCTTTAGTTTATTATCTCAAAATGCACAATCATTCTTTAACTCTTTATGGCAGTGATATTTTCTTTCATCGTGACAAAAATTTAATGCCCCAAAACCCAGCAGCATGGAGTTCATGGAATTTTTTGGAACCATGGATAAAAAAGTATGTTTGACAGACTGGCTTAATGTGCTCTAGGTTTGTGACATATTGTCCCCATGTGAGTGCTTGGACATTACAATATGGTGGCATTGATATGTTTAGTGAATAGTGTGCTTACATTTTTGGGTAAATGGCCTGAGCATTAGAACTACAAAACATGAGTTATCAGTAAATACAGCTTCAAAATTAAATTTCCATATAATTTCTTGTCGCTCAAAACATGAGCTCTTTTCTAAAAAAGAATTCATTACTTTGCTTACATAAAGTTTTAAAAAGTGCAGAACTTTGCTTTACACAAAGCTACCTTATCTGGTAACACTTAATCTGTCTCACACTTCAGAACATACAGTGGTCAACTGGCCACCAAGTCCCATCACTTATCACATCAAAAGTATCATTTGAGATTGATAATATTCAAGGGAAAAGAGGACTATGGTTCTACAAAGCATACCAGAGTGAGCAACTTTTGATTCTAAAAAAAAGTTTCATGACTATGATTCTTCAGTACATCACATTTTCCCACCAATTTGGCACTTCTTAAGGCATTGAAAAATAAGTAGCTTTTGTTCTTCTGGGGCAAGTTAAATACCCTTCAGGTTATTGACTCATTTTGTGGATTTTGTTTTGAATTATTTCAGGCTGTGGCTTCCATGAGGATGGAGCAAAGGTGATATTCTTTTTATTATGAATACAAATGTTTGTTTCTTTAAAATATATAACAATAATTATATTCAAAGGCAATGGAAACATTTATGTGCCACATGTTGAATAATAAGCTAAAATTAATTGTCTTAAAAAATAATGATAGCTTTTCTATTCCAGCTTACCCACCCAAAAATTAACGAGAAAAGATAGGTAAATCTGCTATTAATTTCATGATAATTTTCATTTATTATGATTTACTTAGTCAGTATGACCTGTTTAACAATTGACCTATATTGTTTTTCAAGCTGGTGTACTTGCTCCACATGGTATGCTTTATTAAATAAACATAACATCTAATGTTACGAACAAAATGCATGTGCCTTGCCATACTAGATATCAATATTCAGAGGAAAGTTTTACCACGTATCACATTAAAAGAATAGATACTTAAAATTTTGCTATGTCTAACTGTTCATGATCTTCACATTGTCTTCATTCCTAACTGTTGCCCTTTGTACCCGTGAAATAAATTGCATCATAGTAACTACTTTCTATTAGAAATTACATCATATTTAATTCCTTTATTGATTCTTCATTTATCTATGTTTACAAATCAAGTTTTCCCTGCCTTAGTATAGTTGCTCACCAATCTCAACGATGAACTGCTTTGTTTGAATTATATATTTGAAAATAACAAAATGTTTTAATAGATACATACTGATATGATATTTTTTTATGGTAACGTAGTTTGTTGGAAGAAGGAGGTACAATCTTCACATTTGAAAGAACCAGAAAGAAATGTCTACTTAAAACATCTCTCAGAAATCACAATCCCTAGTTTTACTTTTAAGGTACGCATCAAATTTTTTTTTTTAATTGTTACACTTTTCTTTTAAGAGATACGGCTTTCATTTCACATCACTATTGTTTTAGATTTTTTCACAAAATTTTATCCAGATTTCTATGGTAGACAAATTACTCAAGTGGAAGTCCTTTTAACAGGTTGCGCTAGAGGCTGACTTAGGTCTTGCACATGCATATATAAATGGGGACTTTTCTGTGGATGATAAAGATGAAGGTCTTGGGAGCCTATTAATGGCAAGATGCTAAATTTTATTTTGATAACAAGTATTTGGACCTAGGTGGTTGCCTGCCTTAACTCTTTTGCAGATTTTTGTTGCCAACAGAGATTTAAAGACTTCTGAGTCAAGGTTTAATAACAAAAGGTAAATTTTCCTCTATATACTAGCTATAAAATAACGCTTGCATTCGTCTCCTACATTTCAGTAGCTTGCTATGTATCCTATGTTTGCTTCAGGGGCTGGTGGACACCGTTGCTTTTCACTGCTTGTATTGCATCTGCACTAAAACCACATGATCCAACAATGCCATCCCCCTAGGTAGGAACTAAGGATTCTAATGCAGTCTTAGGAAATGAATTGGCATCCGACTCAACTTTTGGAAATGTATTTTCTATGACATTGTCTTAACCAAATAAAGTTTCCTCAGTGCTTGCATCTTCTGCCAGTAGCTTACCTGTTTCATCAGCTACTATTCAAACATTTGTTAGCCTGAATCCACAGTCAAGCCTAGCCAAGTTGGGTCTCTACAGAGCGCATTTGCACAGCAGTCTATGGGCAGTCAGCATCAGCAAGTTCAGTCCATAGTAAAAGGAAACCATCAAGTTTCAATGCAATCATACAATCAACAATTGGTTCTGGTAGTGCTGGTTTTCCAGTTGGAGTTGCAAATCCTACTTCTGGCCATTCCTAGGTTCCATGGCCAAGGATGACCCAATTTGATGTTCAGAAATACACTAAAATATTTGTGGAAGTAGACAGGGATAAAGATGGAAAAATAACCAGCGAACAGGCACGTAACCTGTTCTTAAGCTGGAGACTACCACGAGGTAAGACATGATTCATTTTAAATCTACATTCGAATTTTATCTGTTTTCATAATTATTATTCATAAAAGTTCAATCTCATGTTGATCAAATGTTTGTGTTTTCTTAAAGTCGAGATTATTGTTTGAGGCAAATAGGAGTATGTGTGAATGCAACAAGCTGTTGATGCTATGCTGGCAACCAATCATCACATCTGTTTTTAAATTCTATATAAATTCTCTAAACTTGAACTGCTCATTAAAATATTTATGTGATATTCTATCCTCTCCTTCATATATATGATTCTATGATATGGTTGCATTGCCATCTATGTCTTTTTGGACAAGGAACAATGTGTTAAAGATGATTTGTAACTAATAGTAATCTTGAGGTGGATGAGTGGTTTTAAACACACACAGGAGGGAGAGTAAATTATCTGAACTTGGAACTACAATTTAATTTACTATGTTATTTTTTATCCTCTACTCCAAACATATGATTCTATATATGGCTGCATGGGCATCTATGTTTTTTTGGATAAGACTTGAACCAGAGACCTCGCCCGTGAAGTAAATCGTCGCATCCCTCGAGGGGGACAACAGGGGGGTAACGTTCCTTTCAAAGTGGGAGGAGAACCTAATAAAAAATAAGCCAAAAGGATGGAAGAAATTTAAACAAAATAATGTGCCAAGGTTTTCAAAAATGACATGATTGCCTTGAACCTTTAAGCCTCATAGATGATGACCAGAAACAATGGATCTTCATGTTTAACCCATTCACAATCAGGATTATGGCTTGTTTAGTTTAGTGGGGGTGCAACACTTCATATAATTTTATTCTTATGGATTTACAAACATACCTCATGATTATGCTCCCCTGCAAAATATGATAGATTCTAATGAATCACCTTTATTATTGCATAATTGGTTAGCATTGTGGCTCGATTTCATAGTGGTTATTGGACGTCACTGTTGGCCTGTAAATGAACTATTGGGTTTTAAACTACTTTAGTTATCTTTTGTATCAGAAAAAGACTCCTTTTAGTTATCTTATGTGTCTGGGGAAAAAAAAAAAAAGCTACTTAAAAGCATCTCGTATGATGTGTTGTTTTACCATTATTAATATAGTTGGCTCATTGGTAAAGGTACTACGTTAGGCCATATTTTGGAATATATAACTACCACGGAGGTCTATCTTTTCTTTCAGTTAAATTATTAATATTATGTAGATTCTTAACAATATAATTTTGGGTTAATTACAATATCATTGCTAAACTATAACTCGTTATCACTTTGCTGCAAGTACAATAGTTATGTTTTTTCATTTAACCTATTGCTTAGTAACTTTTAAGATCTTTGAGTAAATTCCATTCGATCTTGCAAATTCATATTTTGTCTGACAGTGGTGTATGAACTTCTTCGTGAATGTATGCCTTCGCTTCCCGTGGCAGTCCAACCAATGGCTGCATTGTCAAAAAAAGCGGTTTAGCAGATTGCCCACATCTTCGGTGCAACAAACAATTTTATCTTCTCAGAAGGCATCGCTCTTCTTGAAAGTGGATGCTGCAGTGAGGAATCAATGTTGCCCTCATGAAGTTTACTTCAATGCTGAATTTGGCCTCAAAATGTAAAATTTGTGGTGGCAATGGGAAGTTCTTTTTTTTTTTTTTTTTGGAATACCATGGGGTGGGGAAATTTGTATGTATTCATACTGTTCAGCGAGTTTGATCCTCTTTTTTTTTTTTTTTTTTTTTCATGTGAGAGGAAGCTGAACTACTTGAACCACCTCTTCTCTCCCTAAAGGAAAGCATCTAATATGAGTAAAATTAAGTTTAGCTTATTTTTTTCCATTATATTAGAAATTGGGCTTTTATTTCCTACATTTTAAGAAAATATATTTGTAAGATGAAAAGGTTTTTGGTGCATATTTACCGGTTCAAAAGTTGGAAGCAATGAGACATCAATGTATATGTGATCTTTTTACAACACAGTGTCATAACCTGTGTATTAAAATTTATGATTCTACTTTGCATTAAAATTTTCATCTGTTAAGGAAAAAAGGTCAATTCAAATGGCGTTTCTTCATTATTTTGATTGCCTGAGCGCAAATTACCCAGGAACCGCCACTCTAAATGGTGTTTCTTCATTAAACTGTGCTCCCGTTGTGCATTTTTTGCCTGAAACCAATTCTTGCTGATTGAAATAGCTGTTTTAACCCCCGCGGTTTCAAACCGCGATTTCATTAACCGTATTTTCTGAATTTATTTTTCTATGTCAAGATATACATATTATGTTATTAGATTGTCCGTAAAACCAAAAAAAAAACTCGAATTTCTATTGGTCTTGCAGGATCATTTGTCGGCAGCTCGGGATCCATAAAAGATTGTTTGATCTTTTTTTGCCCGTACTGTAACAGCATGGATAATTTTTCATTTTTATTATTATTATTATTATTTTAACCAAGGTTACGAGCAAATGAAAGATGGCTCAGTGATCAAGGACTTCTCACTACTCTCATTCCCCTTCCCCAGTGTCATTATCATGATGTAATTAGGATAAAAAAATAAAAATACACCATGATCACTTAGGGAGCGTTTCCAACTCTTAAAAATAATAAAAAAATATAATTTAAATAATTTTTTGACATTTAAAACTTAATTATCAAATCATGTTCTTTTTTTTTTTAAATAAATAATTCTATTCGAATAGATTTTTATTTGTTTGAACAGATATCAATAGAAATTTTTTAACTTTTTGTTAAATTTTTTTGAAAATTATAAAAATTTTATTAGGATTTGTAAAAATATTATTAAGATTAATTGAATTTTTATTGAAATTTATAAAAACTTATTAATATTTATAGATATATATAGATTTATAGAGATTTATATAAATTTACGTAACTCGAGATGAGAAAAGATGGAAAAAAGTTTGTTATAAAAATGTACAGTTTTTCAGAGTTTTTGATTTTTTGGTGCTCCAATTAGACCTTTATTTTTTTGCACTAATGTTCCGAGATGGATCTCAGAGATAGTTCCCATTAAATACTGCATTGCATCTCATGAAATTAGAGATCCGTCGGCATACTGGAAATGAGAGCGAAGTTTCACTTTGTGTACGTAGAGAAGTGCAAGAATATAATTCTAAACTTGATTTTTATTATATTTTGATTTCAAGTAAATTTCGCTTGTTCTTGAGCTGTCGTTGTGGGCACCTTGTATTACAGCAAAATTCGGTATGTTGGAAAACCTCAATATGTACACTCAGAACCTTACCTCAATATGTACACTCAGAACCTGGGTTCCTTCGACTCATATACGCTGAACCTGGCTTCCTATGATTTAACTTCCTGGCTAGTGTATAGTGTTTGTGTGTCACTAGGTTCCGTCTGCGTGCTTTAAAGGAAGGACCACTGGGAATGAAAACTATACGCTCAAATAACCTATTAGGCTATTACATTGCACTTCAATGTTTGTATTGATGCATAGACACTGCATCCAAGCCTATTTACAGACCAGAAATTTGATCATTGCAAGGACATGCAGTTGCTTTGCAATACCTTTTATAAATGTCAATTATATTGGAAGGATGATTAGAGAGAGAGCACGTCCAAATGGTATATGATCTAGACTTCCATCTCCTTTGCTCTACTGAGTTGTTTCGCTACATCCAGTCGCTTGGATGAATACGGAGTTGGGATCTGGTTCAAGTAGAAATAAAGGATAAGCAGAGAAAAGTTATGATCGTGAAGAAGATGGAGATGCAAGTACAGATTGAAAGGTTTACCAAGAATGGCATGTACTTCTGGATTGCTGCAAAGATGGCTGCATGGCCAACAGCAGATACCTGGCCACCGACAGTGAACAAACTAATCAGCCTCATTTGGTTATGAGCATATACATACGCGCATTACTACTTGCTGTTTGCCATCAAACAACACTATTATAAACTACATGTGTGTATTTATGTGGGCGTATTGGTCCCAAATTAAAAGGGCACTTAGTACCGGGGCTCCTGCATGGTGAGATTTAGGAAGTGTCAGGGTAAGGGTAAACCCTGCATAGTGGTCCCACACTCTGGCTGCTCCTGTCCCAAATTATAATACGACTAGATCGTATGTCTAGCTAGGCAATTCAATATAGAATTTCATGCCAAAATCAGCCTCTTCACAAATATATAGCAACTCTTAAACTGGCATCTGTATTTTAATTTCTTGAACCTGACAAAAAATTGGAGCATGGTACATGTTCACTCTCATAATTAGTTGCATCAGTGATTAATATTAATCATCTGCAGATTCTGCACTAATTCATTATAAATAAAACAACATTGAAGATGGTGGTTACAGAATGGGTCAAAACTAGCAGATAATGGGGAGCATAAAGTAGCTGTGAAGGTGCCATTAATAATCAAATTTCTTATGCTTCCAAGAAAAATACACAAAAAGGGTTTCTTGGCTCTCTGTATAGTTCATATTGTTTTCTTACATCTAGTAGACAAGTTAGTACTACTACTACTAACAGAGAAAAAAGAACCAAGTTTCTGAAACAATTTGAGCTTCATGGGAATGCATGAAACTTAAACCTCAGATAGGGACTTACAGGGATTAGCATTAATATTGTAATTGGGACAAGTGAAGCTAAGTCAGCTAGTGTTCTTTCTATCTTCCTTCTCTCCCTTTTTGTAATCTTGTGGCCACGCAATTGCTTCATAAGAAGCTCCATGACGTCCATGATGTCTATAAAAAGCAACTGAGTTCCCATCCATAAATCCTACAAGACAGTTAAGTTTGCAGTATCAACATCTGCACTTAATAATTTATGCCAAATAATATTTGAGACCTTTGTCGTTGCAGTACTAGCAGATATCAGCCTGATGGTGGATTTTTTAAAGAAACTCTTCTGTAAAGCCTTTGACTCAGCAGCATACTTCAACTCTGCCAGGGTTATCGAGTCCAACCAAGCTGGGTTGGTATAAACAAGGAGCAATTTTATTTAACACGTAAAATAATGATACTAAGAGAGAACAACATAAAGATTGCGGAATCCTGGACAAAATCAAATGCAAAAAGCCTCAAAACCTATAAATCTCATGGCCTATTTATCCACACGCATATAAGAAAAGTCAACAAAAGAACTGACCAAGGTCCGTACAACTTTGTAAATCAGCGTGCTGTGTATGGCCACTACATGACAGTGACAGTTTGAAAGTGATGCGGAACAGTAGAAGTCAAAGGGAGGGAAAAAGAAAAAGATTAAGCAAGAGAGAGAGAGAGAGAGAGAGAGAGAGAAAACAAAGTCATCATGCCAATCAATAATCTTCAAAAGTCAAGTATGTCAAACCCTAACCATTACAAGCTTATATATAATACTAAATCCAAAAGATAAAAACAAATCAAAGACCACAATATCTCATAAATCCTACTCAAAATAAACTACCTAAAGTAATGAGAATAATAATGATAACAAATAAAGTAAAAGGACATAAATATCCGATAGGACTCTATGATGTCTTCATTAACTCTCTCGGTTTGAGAAAAACTTGACTCTGTCAAGTGAAAGTCGAGCCAAGTTCGTTGTCAATCAACCACCCAACCACAAGCTAAGTGGTAGTGTCACCTTTCTTCGTAGCTTGTATACGTGCACGGGAGGTAATATATGGTAAAACCCCAAATAATTGGGATCAAGAAGCTACAGGTGTCACCAAAAAACCGTGTGCACTCAGATTTGGTCGGCCGACCCAATGAATCAAATAACACTTAACAGCTCCTTCCTTGGTAAAAAAAAAATCCTGGTTATTCATACTAGCATCAATTTTATCTGAGTGATAAAGGAATAGGTTTCGATGTAGACAGGAAGTAGGTTAAGTGTCAGGCTCAAGGTTAAGTTGAGGGTCAATTTCACCTCACAAAGAGGCAAAAGGATAAACTAGGCTTGTCCTTTAAAATCAACCAAGTCCTCAACATTAAATGTTGGGCTAAAACCAAATTTTGATAGAATATCAATAACATAAGCATTTGGTCCATCTCTCTTCAAAATTTTAAAATGACTAACACTATGGGGATGCAATTTGGACCCAAGCCCAAATAGAAGCTATTCCGAATGAATTCGAATAATAACATAATCTCCCACATTAAATTCAACATGTTGTTTACGCATGTAAGCTCGAAGTTTGTAACATGCATTACTCGTTCAAGTTGTTTGTTGATCTCAATATGCAAGTCATCTAAATGTTGAGCAAATGACTCAAGAGGACACAAACACATAAGAATGCAAAGACGTGGGAATGACGTCTACGCATAATTTCAAACGGACTCATACCTAAAGACATATTTACAAAACTATTATAGGCCAGCGGGGCTATGGGGAATTTTGAAGGTTTTCTTGGACCAAGCAATTTAGAAGGTTTTCGAAAGTATAATTGATGACCTCAATTTGACCATTTGTTTGAAGATGGTAAGTAGCGAAAAAGTTCAATTTGGTGCCAAACCAAGTGTCATAGGGTCCTCTAAAAATGACTAATGAAATACATATCCCTATTAGACATAATAATCCTAGAATGGCCATACAATTTGACAATTTCATCAAAGTACAAGCACACAACCATAGAAGCATCCGACATTTTGCTATAAGGAATGAAATGTGCCATTTTGGAGAAACGATCCACAACAAGAAGAATGGAGTCATGCTTTTGGGAGTGTGTAGAAGATCGAACACAAAGTTCATGCTCACATCTTGTCATAGACAAGTAGGGACTGAAAGCCAACGTTTTGTTTTTTATGCTTGGCCAACTGACAACCGCAATATTGACTAATGATTCTAACCACGTCTTTTTTCAAAATACGCCAATAAAGTTAACACTCAACCTCCTTTATAGTTTTATTATGCCGAAAGTGCCCAATGAGACCACCTGTATGAGTCTCCAAACTATGAAATCACAAATAGATGTCCTAGGGTTGATTCCAAGAAGGAATTAAAAAAAAACTAGTGCTACAAGAACCCTAGCGTAGGTGTTCGTCACTGCCATCAGTGTCCCTCGTCGGCAATCAACTTTCCTTTCATTGGAGTTGATCTCCGACCACACCAGGAAAATTGACTGCCACCAGCGAACATCGTTGGCCTGAGATTGTTGTCGAAAAAGTCCCAGAGGTGCCCTACATGCACAGATCGTTGCCATTATCCAAAGCCCATGCGCGTAGTGTTCTTCGACGTGTGGTTTCCAGAGCCCTTTCAGGAACTTCTGACAACAACTGCCTAATGTAGGGGAGTCGCCACCCTCCTTGGTTTCTTTATCTGTGCTCGTTGATGTCGTCTATTGCTTGTATGTTGGTTGTCGAGTTCGTTGATTGACTCTGTTGGTGTGTTCTTTTCTCAATTAATGATCTGTTGATGTTTCTTGTTGCTGTGTTCTTCTCGTTGGTGTTAGTCACCGATGGTTCATTCCCTTATTGCTGATTTCATCAATTTATTGAAGATTCATGGTTGCTGAGTCATCGATTGTTCTCCCTTAGTTGCTGAGTTCGCTGTTTTTGGTAATCTGTGCTAACTTTTACTCCGTGTGGTGCTTCTTTGCTAGCTCTCATTGATTGGTGGCCGTCCTTTTTTTTTTAGAGGACTCTTATGTTAAACCTGTTGTCCTGGTATGTTTTTTTTTTTTTTTTTGGAAAAAGATAAGTAAGTTTTATTTAAAGCATCGAAAAGATGCCAAAAGGAAAAAACCAATTACAAAGACCCCTATTCAGTGCATATTGGCTATAAAATCTACAAAAGAGCCGAGATCAATATCTTTTCCTTCTTCTACCCAACTGTATAAACAAGCAAGAAAAAGACTTTTGAAATATAGAACTGTTCTAACGGCGTTGTCAAATATCCTCCTGTTGCGTTACTTCCAAATCAACCATAATAAGCAATAAGGGATCATATTCCATATCTTCTTCTTCCTTCTTCCCAATGGTTGCCCCCACCAAGGTAAGAGAAAACTTTTTAAATCTGCTGGGAAACACATTTTAACTCCAAAACATGAGAGGATAAGACTCCAATATTCAGCTGTCCATACACAATGAAGGAAAAGATAATCTATGGTTTCCTCTTGTCTGAGGCACAAAGAGCATCCATTAACCAAGGAGTAACCCCTTGATTTTAGATTATCCGTAGTCAAAATCCTTCCCCTTGTGGCACACCAAAGGAAGAAAATAACCTTTGTTAGAGGCATAGATTTCCACAGCTTCTTCCAAGGAAAAATATCCTTCGCCCGTCCTTCTAAGGAAAAATAGAGAGACTTTACTGTGAACGCATTACTCTTGGATTGCCTCCAAATCAGTTTATCAGCTGTGTCATCCATTTGAAGTGAATACAGTAATTCCAACAGTGCCCTATAGCTGTCAAGTTCCTAGTCATTTAAGCTCCTTCGCAGCTGCACATTCCAGACTTTGTTTGATCCAAAACCAATGCCATTATCCGAGACGAAAGCATCCTTATCAGTTGCAATAACATAAAGATCAGGAAACACTTCTGAAAGACAACCAATATGCAGCCAATAATGTTTCCAGAACAGAATTCTATCACCTTTTCCTACCTTCCGAGAAATGCAGCTGCTAAATGAATGCCAAATTATCCTTATGCATCTCCATAAGCTAACACCAAAAGAGTTGGATCCAAAGGCAGAAAACCAGCCTCTCTTTTCCACTCCATACTTGGTCATAACTATTTTTTCCCAAAGATCCGAATGTTTCTGCGCAAACCTCCATAACCACTTCCCCATTAAAGCTTCATTGTGGAGCTTTAGTTGCCTTATTCCAACTCCACCAGCTTGAATAGGCTTGCATACTTCTTTCCAGTTCACTAAATTATGCTTAAATTCTCCTTCTCCTCTTCCCCAAAGGAAATTTCTTTGCATTCTCTCTATTTCATTTAAAACAGTCTTTGGGATAGGGCGGAAAGAAAAGAAATAAGAGGGAAGACTTGAGAGAACACTTTTTATCAAAGTTACTCTTGCCCCTAAGGATAAATAATTGACTTTCCACTCAGCCAATCTGTTTCCACACCTCTCAATGATAGGTTCCCAAATCGTTTTTGACCTAAGATTGGCTCCTAAGGGCATGCCCAAATAATCTATGGGAAAAGAACCAATTTTGTAGCCTAGAATGGTAGCGAGATCCTCCAAGTCAGTGATAACTCCCACTGACAGGATCTCAAATTTGCTAAGATTGATTTTCAGCCCACTAACAGTTTCGAATCCCAGTAAAATGCAGCGTAGATGGCCTAAATGAGTTCTGTCAGCTTCACAGAAAATTAACTCCGCCTATGTTAGGGTATCCTTGATATAGCCGGTCCCAAACCCGGGTAAAGGAGGAGGGTTGTGCGTTAGG
>QLOD02169542.1:0-12112 GCA_003260245.2 Sideroxylon spinosum
CCTAGTACTCACTTAGACTAAACACAACCGACCTCTTATACTTGAGAGTGAACCTCTTCCTTATTTGAGAGCGGTCAACTCTCATGGTTCATCTAGGAACTCAATGTCCAATAAGTGCAATAATCTAGAAGTAATTGAAAGAATTAAGATATAGAGTGTTACATAACTTTATTTCGTGACTGGATCCGTGCTCCAGGGTTACAACATGTATGGGTTATGATTCTTTCTTATGATATGGTGAGTCCAATATCATTTAAATGATAAAAGTACGTTTTAGTTTAAAATAAGGCCTAAATTACAGAGATTAGGAGTTGCCACCGACATTTTCGAAATAGGTATGTCAAGAAACCTGGTTTTGGTTTAAGTTAAAGAAAGTATGTCAAGAAACCTGAGTTTTGGTTTAAGTTCAATAAATTTTTTATTTATGTTTTGAAATCGTGATAAAAGGCCCATTTTTAGTGACTTTCTACTAGTCTATTCAATCAAAGATAATGGGTCTGAGGGTTTGGCTATGCATGGGAACTATTATACCTGAATACCTAGAGATATCCAGAGTCCATTTACACTCATTATAGTTACGATCTCACAATATAATACTTTGGTTTATGATGATCAAAGCATACATCTTATAAATTTAAATGATGCATGAAATATAAAGTGGTTGAGCCTAGCTCATTTGTGCGAGTTTGGTGTAGTGTTTGCTAAGATAAAAATAATGCACCTTAGGGGGTTCTATATGCTAGTTTAACTCTTAAGTAATTCACCTTAGGAGGTTCTATATGACTGATCCTAAAATTTTTTTGGGTTCTTCCTCTCAAGTACAAGAGGGTAGTTGTAGTTTTAAACTCAATGAGTCCAAGGTCGAATTCACAGAGAGCCTATATTATTTAGTTTTTAGGTTATGAATGGAATTTTGATTTTAATGTGAAAGATGTTTGATATTCAGTTGAAACTAAGTCTTAGGATTTGATAAAAAGAAAACAAACAAAAGCAATAAAATTGAAACTAATAATTAAACTAACTTTATGAAAGGGCTTTGACAATTCAATTATATTTCTAGTTTCTTTTAAGTTTAGAATAAATTGAGAATAATTTAATCTAATTAATCAATACGACAATCTGATTTGAATAATGAGATTAGTAATGATGAAGTTCTTGATTCAACTTGCAAGTCCAGGTAGTTCACTACATTACTCTGGGATGTTTACTTTCAAACTTAAAATTCTGTTTTGTTTATGAATTATTAAGAATAATTGAATCAAAAAGCAGTATCAGTGATTTCAAACGAATATGGTTAAATATTTTTGTTTTCGAAAGCTTTTCAAACAACCAAATTCAAAGTTTTAATATTTATAATCTTGTCCAAAAATATGTAGAAAATTATAATCGAAAACCAGTACCAGTGATTTCAAAAGAATATGGTTAAAGATTTCCATTTTCAAATGTTTTTGGAACAAGTTAAAATAGATTTAAAATAGTAGATCCCTACGCATGTGTCTTCGAAACCCATGCGAAGGGTCTACGTATATTGCAGAGTATTTTCATGAACTACCCGTTCTTGATTCATTGAATCAAGAACTAAGGTTTCTACACTGACATTATTTTAAATGCAACGAAAGCAACAAAAATGTAAATCATCATTCGATCTATCAATTGAAATCTAAAAATCATATATTAAAATACTTAAACGAAAGTAACTTACATAGAAATGAACTCCGAAAAAATGTAAGACAAAAGAACTGCTGCGAAGAACAAGAGTACGTTGTACAAATCCATAAAAACTCCCAAAAGTAATCTAAAAACTCTCCTAAAAAGTTCTCTCAAGCAAAATATGAAAAGAATGGATCAAGAATGGCTAAAGAATGCCAAAGAACCCCCCTCAAACAGCTGTGCATTCCTCTTTATAACCCACATGCAAAACCCTAAAATAAACAACCGTCACATGTCTTCAGGTGTCCAAGGTGTCCGGACGCCCAAATGAGGTGTTTGGATGGCAGTAGGTTCCAAGTTCCTCTTTTTCCAACTTTGTATTCTGCGGTCCTGAAGGTGTCTAAACACCTACTCCGATGCAATTTTGACCTTGAAGAAGACATATTCAGGTTTTAGATAAAACACAAAAGTTGTAGATATTTTGGTCTTCTTTCCAACTCAAGAAGAATCGTGTCAATCGAAGTTGTGAGTAAAACTTTATGGCCGGAATACGGACAGGGTGTCGTGCTGGACACTTGGTATGGTTTGCACATTTAATCTCCAAACTTGCTTTTCTTGAATTATTTTCCTTCCTTACCCTTACAATTAAAAGAGTAAAACTTATAAATTACAAATTAACATTAAAATCTTGGATGTGAACATGTAAATGCATTAAAATTATCAAAATATAGAATTAGTAATTACACTTTTCAAGTGTAATCACACATCCCCCAACTTAAACATTGCTAGTCCCTAGCAATGCTCTTTGTTACAATGAAATGAAACTACTAACCTATTTCCCTTTTAGTTGGAAACATGGCTGCACTTAGCAAGTATAGCAAGCCCTTTAAACCCCTAGTTCCCTCCAGTGGACGAGTAAGGTCTCGGGAGGGTTTGCCGTAAACCTACCCACAAAATTCTATGATATAGTCTCAAACTGTTAAAAAGTGATCAAGATCAAAAATGAATAATGCTTATGCCTAACAAGTCACAAAACCCAAATATCATGTGTAATTTCCAAGTGATAAGCATAAATGCATGGACTATCGAATTTGGAAGAACATATATGCAAAATTGTTTCATTTTTTCAACAAAAAGTTGCAAGAGCATAAACAGAGCTAGGTTTTGACTTCAAACACCCACATGGTACCACTCATAGAAATAATTTCACTTATCAAGGGTTCACACATACCTATTAGCATATGATGCTATACTAGTTGCACACAATCCCACAAATAAGTGAACTAAATTGAAGTTTAAAGCAGAAAGCTCATAACAATGTTCCAATGCATGCGCAAGAGATTACATCACACAACCTACACAAGACCACAACATGCACAATATAAGAGTTGCTTCCTTCGAATCCATTAGGTCTTTATTTTGGTTGTAACTTGGCCAGGGGTAGTGGTTAACAAAGGAAGATATGGAAATAAAAGTACATGTCTAGGGATAAAGATGTTCAAATGCGTACAAGTCCCAAACTACCCATATCCTTTCCAACGAGATAAAGATGTTCAAATGCATACATGTACCAAACTACCCATATCCTTTCCAACCTTATCAAAGACCCCAACAAGAAGCTTAGTCACACTAAATACTACCCTTGGGACGATCGCAATTATTTCAAGTGATGTACAAGTTCCATAATTTCATAAACAACAGTAATGAATAATTTTTTTTTCTTTTTTTTCTCTTTTTTTTTATCAATATGAGTACAACTGAATTTTTCCACGCAGCATTTCATCTCAATATGCTCTCAAAAGTTCCCATTCCTAACCTATGTTCAAATCATTGACACTGAGGCACTTTCATAACCTAGGACATGTGAGGGTAAGGCTTAAAGTATGTGAATAAGGTTAAGGGATAATATATGAGGTGGAAACCAAGAAAATAAATATATGTCACACACTTTATTAAAAGGCTTCAAGTTGGTCCCTAGGGTAATTTATAACCAAGGAAGAACAAAAAGGCCCAAAATAGCAAAGAACGCCTCGCATCATTTCCTAAGCTTACAACAACTCATACTGTGCCAAGTGAAGCTCATGCAAATGTATGTGATGTAATTAGTGCATTGAAAACCAAAGTGAAGAATAAAAGAGCTGTGATTATGTCCTACCACGCAAGAAAAGAAATTGATAGGCTCAAAAGCTTACTAAACAGGAGTATAAATCTCTACTTAGTCCAAGAGTGCTCAATTAACCAAAGTTAAATAAAATCTACTCCTATGCACATAAATTCTTATCCATGATAGTCAAAAGATACGCACCAGGATATGACACATTCAACTTGACCTAAGTTTCTTATTAATGCTTGAGCAAGATTCACTTATCACTTTCTCACTCAATTCCATAATCAACTACACCAAAAAAGGTTGACTTGTAGGTATAAATGTGCTAAATTCGTGTATTCAATTTCAAAATACTCAGAAATTTTTAAAAATTTTGTAATTTTTATATCAAATATCATCATGCGAACCCTACCATCCCCCAACTTAGAATTTACATTGTCCTCAATGTCAGAACCATAATGCATATGTGGGTTTGTAGTGTGCAAAGTGAGCATGATGAGGATAATGAGTATGAGATGAAGTCATAAATAAGAACATAGCATAATTTAAACAGTGTATGCACCCATTATTCAAACCTCCTAACATATTAACTAATTGGTTTCCCTCCAACCTAAATTGAAGAGAAGAATGCATTAAATGTGAAAGAATGAAATAATAATAATAATAATAATGAAATAGGAAGCAAATAAATATAAAAAGAAAAAGAAAAGGATTACCTCGTGTTGTCTTCAAGGATATGATGAAATTCAAAAAGAGTGTGCAAGGTAATACCAAAGGCCTCATTTTGCTCAACTCAGTGGGAATGTCAACACCCTCCGTATACGTAGTGTCAAAACTCTCTATGTCATAGATATCTTCTAAAGGTGGTAGATCATTATCATTAGATAAGGAACTCATTTTAGACTTGATATTAGTATTTGTGTCTGTGGCGTAAGAAGGTGCATCAGACCATTCATTATTAACAGTTATCTTTGCCCATTCCATATCTGTCAATAACTGAAAGTCAACCTCATTCTACCATTGGTTGTCAATTAATTGGTCAGGTGTTATATGCATCAATGGTGGATAAACTAATGACAAGGGTAGTGAATAACCTTCCATAAAATACTTCTCAAGCCACAATCACAATTATTCTCAGAGTCACTCTCGTCACTAGATAGGTAGGGTGTTGCTTCCCACTTACGCTTTGTGGCCAATTAAGGTCTTGAAAGTGTTTTGGTATTTATGATTTAAAAGTTAGGATCAATCTTGATGTACCAGTTCTTTGCAAAGAATATAAAAATAAGGTGTAGAACACAAAGTAATAATGAAATGCTGAAAGGTTAAAAAGGAAAGCTAAAATAAGCATAAATAATAAAGCTAAAAAAATTTAAACAGAAAACAAAATTAAGAAGAGAAAAAGAATTATCCTAATTCTTAATTATGATACAATTGCAAACACATCATAATTCAATCCTACTCGTAAGGTGGAGGATCTAGAAGATCCCATATTTCCATCTCCACTACGAAATTCTCTAAATATGGTTTGAGACGATGGCCATTAACCTTGAAAGTAGTGTTGTTGCGTGGGTTGCGAACTTCACACACACTATGTTTTGAGACAAAAAGGATGACAAAAGGACCATACCATCTATATCGAAGCTTTCCCAGGAAAAGATGTATCCTTGAATCATACATCAAAACCTTTTGGCCTACGTGAAAGGATTTCCTACGAATGTGTTTATCATGCAAGTCCTTCATCTTAGCCTTGGCAAATTTCACATTCTCAAAAGCATCATTTCTTAATTCTTCCAGTCCATTAAGTTAAAGCTTTCAAATAACACTAGCATCATTTATACTCTTATTAAATTACTGAATTGCCCAATAAGCTCTATGTTCCATCTCAACGGGTAGGTGACAAGCCTTACCAAAAACAAGATGACAGGGAGACATACCTAAGATAGTATTATAAGCTGTCCGGTATGCCCACAACGTATCAACTAGTGTTGAAGACCACTCTTTTCGAGTGGGATTGACAGTCTTTTCAAGGATTCCCTTAATCTCTGATTGGACTTAAATTGTTACATATTTTCTATTTAATTACACCTTTTATAGCATATGAATGATGTAAGAATTTTGTTTTATACAGAACTCATCCTTATTACTCCAATTTGGAGTATGTGTTGATTTTATGCACAAATGGAAGCAATTTGAGCTACATTGAGAGACAAGAAGAAGTACTGAATACATCAAGAGCATATAGCAGCTGATCAATTCCATTTGAGAATAATGAAGAATTTATGTTGGATTTAAAATCGTCATTATGGGAGTTCTGAAAGAAGGAAAGTGCATTCGAATATGAAGATGGCTCATTCGAATACTCTTGAAGAGTAAATAAAAATTCTGAAGAGAAATGCATATTCGAATACAGTTCAAAACATTCGAATGAGTAGGTCTTTCTGAGCAATGTCTTCCAGGTGTCCTTAACTGACTATATAACGAGATTTCTTCTGAAATCAAAAAGGGGCAAAGTTATCATTAGGGATGTGATTTGCTGTAATAGAAAAGAGAATCTTCAAAATAGAGGGAGAGAGGACGTGGAGCGCCAATAAGGGGATACACACATGGACCAGAGGAGAGACCACCATTAGGGAGCTGGAGAGCTAGTTGTAAAAAGAGAGAGAATTTTTGGTAGAGAGAGGCGCTCTGGTTTTTCATTCTATTTCAGCTTAGTGTTATTCACTTTCATCTTTTTGCAAGTATTAGATTCGAATTTTAGTTGCAAGTAATTTTAATTTCAAATTTCAATTTTAGAATTTAATGTTCTTCAATTTATCTTCCATTTTTGTTTTGATTTTACTAAGCATGAGCGGCTGAAATTTTCTTGGGTCTACGCAAGGACAATGTCCTTTTCGAGGAGTCTCAAGATGCTACACTTCATGTATATAATATGAGTTTTTCAATTGCCAATGTAATTTGTTTCCGATTGCTTTAGAAATCATTGATTCAAGGTCCGATTGACAATGATTTGTATATTTTATCAAGTAGTTCATATGAATTGCTTAACTTAGAACTCTCATAGCAAATCTGCATGTGGGTTGCTAGACCTAGAATTTATATTATTCTAAAGATAGATTATGCACATCAACTGTTTGATCCATGGCTTGTTTCAGTTGAACTTAATTTTCCTTCAAAAATCAGGACAAGTTAAATTGATGATTCTCGAACTCTAGGCATCTGAGATGATTCGGATTGGAACTGAACTTCTCTTGCCCAACTTTTTAATATCAAATTTTAGTTAAACTTATATTTCCAAAACCATATAACATCACCAAATGAGATTTTCATTTTGTTTTGAAATTCATGTGAGCCATGTTTTTGCCATTTAAGCCATTAGATTCAACCACTATTTTGCACCTTAGATCCCTGTGGAATTTGAACTGGTATTCACCAGTATTTTGTGCTATAACCACACCTTGCACTTGGGGGAAGTTTGTTTGAATATCCTTAACTCAAATAACCTAATCTGAATTTATATTTGTGGGTGAGGTAATTGAACAAGCACAAGCACAATTTTGGTGCTGTTGCCGGAGATCTTCGAGAAGCAATGGTGTCTTGAATCTGTGGGTTGCTTGGAAGCAAGACTCACCACCATCTTCAATAACAGAGCTACTCAACTTGTTGGGTAACTTTGTTCCATTTCTTTTCATTTTTTTTTAAGTAGTAGTTATTAATTTTAGAACAGAATTTATGCACTTGAATTCTGGACTATAGCATCTGAATTTCTATATTCAAATCTGTTTTGCTACATCTAGTATCAAAAATTACTACAATTAATCTCTGAACTGCTATATTTTGTTACTGCATTCTGTTAGAGGAGAATAGGACTGAATTTTCGTGTGAATTGGTGGGAAAATTTTGAAATTTGGAGGCTAGGTTGGAGTTGATTTGAATCTGAATTTTCTGTGTATGCTGTTAACGTCTGGTAGAGTTGTGGGAATTAATTCTGAATTGCATAATCCATTATCACTTGCTGAATTGCTTGAATCTGCATCATCAAACACACCTTCTGAGCATTTAGTTACACAGATGGACCCACCTTTACCACCACCACCTGTTTTGCTGGAAGGAAATGTTCAAGGAGATAATGATCAACATGATCAAAGCATCTTTAGACCTCTCCGTGAATACCTTTATCCAGCTAGGAAAACTACACCATCTTACATTACACTTCCACCCGGACATCAGAATTTTAATTTTAAACCTGGTACAATTCAGTTTTTACCTACTTTTCATGGCATGGATTCAGAGAATCCTTACATGCATATGAAGGAATTTGAAGATGTTTGTAGAACTTGTATGGATATGAATACTAATGAGGATATGGTTCGTCTTAAGTTGTTCAAAGATAAAACAAAAATATGGTTGAATTCACTTGAGCCTAGATCAATAGGAACTTAGAGAGACATGCAAACAAAATTTTTAAAGAAATATTTTCTTGTAAATAAGATAGTGATTCTTCAACAACAAATCATGAATTTTGTGTGTAAGCCTAATCAAACATTTGCACAAGCATGGGAAAGATTTAAAGAATTATTGCAAGCTTGCCCTCACCATGCATTTGAGTCTTGGAGGATAGTCAATTTTTTCCATAATGCATTGACTCCTAACTTGAAAATGCTTGTTGCAACCATATGTAATGGTGAATTTTATGACAAAACAGTTGAAGAAGCTTTGCATTTTTTTGATTCACTGGCTGAAAATAATAAGTAGTGGGAAGTAGTTTCTCCATCTTTTTTTGAATTTTCTAATAGCTCACATGCAAGAGGCAAATTTCAACTCAGTGAGGCAAATGATCTTGGAGCAAGGTTGGCTGCACTTTCAAAGATGGTTGAGTCATTGGAGCAAAAGAAGCAAAAACTGAAGGAAACTGAAGTGAGATGTGCAATGTGTGGAACCTCATACCATAGGACGGATGATTGTCCCCACACTTCCAACTTTCACGGAAGTTCTTTATGGCCGAAAAAATCCTAACCCAGCTGCCAAACCTTTTAATCCAAATCAAGGAGTAAATACGTATGGCCAAGGGAACAATCCTAATCCAAATACTTACAATCATGGATACAAAAACCATCCCAACCTTTCTTGGAGAGCTGAGGCACAAAACCAGCAATATCAGTCCCAACAACCTTTGCCACCTCAATCTTTCCTTCTCAACCATTTCAGCTATAGCCTAATCCTAATTCCTATCAGCCTCCACACAAGATATTATTGGAAGACACCTTGCAGCAGTTTATACAAGGGCAGATTCGAACCAATAATCAAGTTTCCAAGTTCTAAGAGCAAACAAACAGAGCAATTGAGGATATCCGAAGCCAATTGTCAAAGCTCACACAAGCTCTAACCATTAGGGAATCAGGAAAACTTCCATCTTAGCTAAAGCCGAATCCTACTGGTCAAGTACATCTCAGTGAATCATCATCCTATGGTGTTCATGACAGTTTGGAGTATGTACAAGCTATGTCAACTTTGAGAAATGGTAATCAAATTGTTCAACCAGGTTATGTACCACTTGAGCAAGAAAATGAGAATGAGATGAGAAAAAATGAAGAAGCATTTGGAAGCAACAAGCTGTAGAACAAAGAGTTAGCTGAAATAGAGCAGGAAATAAAGAAAAATGAAAAGCAAGTTGGGGACAGCAAGCTGGACTACAGCAGAAAATCAGAGGAAAAACAGAACATGAGCAGTGAAGAGCAGTCAATTCAGATACAGCAGAAAGAGCATTCGAATACCAGCAAGTAGGAGACTAGAAATTAAAGGGAACAACAGGTAAATTCTAAAAATAAAAATGAGTTTTTTGGAAATAAAACCAAAGTTTTGGTGAAAATCAGTTTGAAAACGAAGAAAAAGATTCTGAAAAGGAAGGAATTTCAAAGGAAACCAAAATGTACAGATCTGAATTTTTTCCAAAAATTCTTTTTCATCAAAGGTTGAATAAAAGTAAGAAAGAGAATTTGAATTCTGACATTTATGAAGTTTTCAAACAGGTCAGAATCAATATTCCCTTACTTGATGCCATTAAGCAAAATCCATCTTATGGAAAATTTTTGAAAGACTTGTGCACTATGAAAAGAAAAATGAATGTGAAAGAAAAATCATTTTTGACTAAACAAGTGAGCTCCATTTTACAATTAGAACCCACCCAAGTACAAAGATCCAGGGTGTCCTACTATTGCATGCATCCTTGGGGATAAGAGGGAAGATCAAGCTTTGTTGGATTTGGGTGTACGTGTTAATTTCTTACCATTACTGTTTACCAATAGCTTGGGCTAAGAGAATTGCGACCAACTAGAGTGACATTACAGCTAGCTGATAGGTCTATCAAAGTCCCTAGAGGTATCGTTGAGGATGTCTTGATTCAAATGGACCATTTCTATTTTCCCATGGACTTTATAGTGCTAGATACTCAGCCCATTCAAGGGAGTTAACCAGCTATACTTATCATCCTAGGGAGACCATTTTCAGCTAACTCAAATGCCTTGATAAATTGTAGAACCGGAGTCATTAAGTTCTCTTTTGGTAATATGACAATTGAGGAAAAACATCTTCAAAGTGACAAAACAGCCTAGTGATTATGATGAGTCAGTGGAAGTTGATTTGATTCAAACCATCACTCAAGAGCACTTTGACAAGGAGTTTTTTGATGATCCTTTGGAGAGAGCACTAGTGAATAGTGAACAAGTGGAGTTTCTTGATGAATGTGAATTGGAGAGTTCAGGTGAGGAAAGTTTTGAGAAAAATACAGATTTTTTCATGTCAGTGGATAAGTCGAGACTCATTTTTGAACCTTTAGAGCTACCAAAAATCAAGTCTCAGCTATCTTTTGAAAAGCCACCCACACCTGTGAGAAAACCTTTACCAAATGATTTGAAATATGTGTTTTTAGGTGAGGGAGAGTCCTATCCAGCTGTCATCTCAGCTCAGCTGAGTTTGGACCAAGAAAATAGGCTTGTCGAGGTCTTGAAAAAGCATAAAAGAGCCTTGGGCTGGACTATAGCAGACCTGCAAGGAATCAGCCCACTGATTTGCACTCATAAGATATTTTTGGAGGAGAATGCTAAGCCCATTAGGCAAATGCAAAGGAGGCTTAACCCTAACATGAAAGAAGTGGTTAGAGGGGAGGTAATCAAGCTGTTGGATGCTAGAATAATCTACCATATTTCAGATTCTAAGTGGGTGAGGCCAACTAAGGTAGTGCCTAAGAAATTTGAAGTGACTGTGGTGAAGAATGAGAATGAGGAATTAGTTCCAATGCGCATCCAAACTGGATGGCGCATGTGCATACATTATAGAAAGCTGAGATCTTTCCTTCTTCCTTTCCTAGATCAGGTATTGGAATGAGTGGTAGGGCAGGCATTTTATTGTTTCCTAGATGGATACTCTGGGTATAATCAGATTAAGATTGCATTAGATGATCAGGAGAAGACCACATTTACATTCCCATTTGGTACATTTGCATATAGGCGCATGCCTTTTGGTCTTTGTAATGCTCCTACAACATTTCAGAGATGCATGATGAGTTTGTTCAGTGATTTTGTGGAAAAGTTCCTTGAAGTGTTCATGGATGACTTCTCAGTTTATGGGAATGACTTTGATGTTTGCCTAGTGAATTTGGAGAAAATCTTGTCTAGATGTGAGGAGAAGAACTTGGTCTTAAATTAGGAAAAATGTCACTTTATGGTGACTCAGGGCATAGTTCTTGGCCACATAGTGTCTGCTAGGGGGATAAAGGTAGATAAAGCCAAAGTGGAAATAATTGAAAACCTACCCACCCCTAGATGTGTTAAGGATGTTTCATTATTCTTCAACCATGTAGGTTTCTATAGGAGGTTCATTACATCTTTTAGTGCAATAGCTAGACCCCTATGTAATCTGTTATCTCAGGATGTCCCTTTTGATTGGACACCAGAGTGTCAGTCCTCATTTGATAGACTCAAGGGCTTACTCACTTCAGCCCGCATATTGCAACCACCTGATTGGACCTTCTCTTTTGAGTTAATGTGTGATGCTAGTGATTGTGCTATTGGCGCAGTCCTAGGTCAAAGGAAGGAAAAGAAACCACATGTGTTATATTATGCTAGTAAGACTCTTAGTGATGCATAAAATAATTACACAACCACTAAGAAAGAGCTTCTAGTAGTAGTCTATGCCTTGGATAAGTTTAGGTCATATTTTGTGGGTTCTCATGTCATTGCATACACTGACTATGCTACATTGAAATATCTTATGACCAAACTTGATGCCAAGCCTAGACTCATTAGGTGGATTCTTTTACTTTAGGAATTTGATTTAGAAATCAAAGACAAGAAAGGGGTT
>QLOD02169563.1:0-12110 GCA_003260245.2 Sideroxylon spinosum
CCCATATTTATAATAAATATTATAGCTAAAATTTATTTATTAAAAGTAAAATTATTTAGTGTTAAAATAATAATTGGCTAAAATTCATAAATAAAATAATATTTTATTTATTAAAATAAGTCATTATTTTTTATTTAAATGATTTATTAAAATTAAAATTAATTAATTTCAAATAAAATTTTGTTATTAAGATAAATAATAATTTTGATATTAAAATGATTATTAAAAAATATTTTATTAAAAATAAGTATTATTAAAAAATAATTTAATATAAAATAAAAAATAGAAATTTTAGAGAATAATAAATATTTTATTAAGAATAATAAGTTTATTAATTAAAATAAATACTTTTAAAAGATTGTATTCTCTATAAGTTAATTTTTATGCTCGTACGAAAAGTAGTTAAATTATATGAATAAATTATTACTCACACTTGGTATAATGTGATCATTGCATAGTAAAATCTATTTAATAATCCAAATGTTGCGCTTCCAGGGTTAACTTAGTCGAAGGAAAAAGGGGACGCTAACATAATTTATTATGTCACACATATAATATTAATTTAGAATCATTGGATGTAACGGTCCAAAAACATTCATATCATTTTAATTAAAAAAAACATGAATGTACTTGGATCATTGAATTTTAATCCAACGATACTAATTACAATTCATAAGACTAAAGTAATGTCAACCCTCAAATCTTAGCTTGAGTGGCTCGTGATTATGTTCATCACAGAGATCACATAGATTCCATTCCCAACTTGAGTGAGATGTGTGTGAGAGATAAAATACATCTCTTTAATTATTTATCAGTTATCGATTGTTGAAAATTATAATAAACCGGCCCGGTTTTGGACTATCAAAAAAGAAAAGCTCTTTGTATATTAGGTCTGTTCCAACATGGACAATTTCTAGTATGTTTATAAATTAAATTAGAAGTAGGAACTATCTAATGCAGTTGATACTTAAATTTCCAGGAGGAAACCAGTCTTCGTCTGGAAATTGGATTGTCATGTCAATTAGGTTTAAAACTAGCGGGGACCCAAGCGCATAAAAGTTCAACCCTCCAAATGCACGATGCATCCCATGACTTCATCACACAGTGAATCATTAACAACCACACAATAACGCATTGGAAAACACTTGTTGTTTCACAATTGTTGATGGAAAATCCAAAAAAATAAAAAATAAAAAATGCTGCACCTTTTAATTTCAGTAAAATTGGACAGGCCATTTTTGTGGATTTTGGCCTATTGGATATCATTTTTATTTTGAATGTTGACCTTAAGTTCTTTGATAAATTGGTAAAAATTTCTCTCTGATGATCATTCGACTTTCATTGCAGTTTCTAATTTTTTTTCTCAGACCCTTGAACTGCTTCCCGCAATCATTTTGACATTTTCCTTTCATCCATGATTAGTCTTCTCCGAGAGCTTCGTATCGCAGATATTAATCCCAATATTCCAATTAATCACCCACTAATTAATTCACGATTGGTAAAGGAAACCATAATTGTAAAAACTTAGAATTCTAGTTATTTAATTACTATATTTAAATTCAGATTTCTTTAATCCATTTACATTTTATTTGAATATATGAAATGTCGTTTTATATAAATTATGTGTGACATGTGCTATTGCTTATTTAAATAAATATAATTATGCTAGCTTATGCATGTGTCCGTGCATATCTTTGTGCTTGTTTCTTATTGGTTGAGAGAGGAGATGGGCTTCCATTGGTTGAAGGGTGTGGCAAGGTATAAGTGAAGGGTAGGGGAGGCCATGGATTGGCTGATAGATGAAGTTCATGTGAAAAGTTTGGAAGTGTTGATTCAAGTTTTATAAACTTAGTTTTATAATTGATTTTGATGATAACAAATATTGAATTAAATTTTTACAATTAATTTGAAATAAACATTATATGAAATGTTACAATTGATTTTAATTTAATAAATTCAAGATAAAATGCCTGGAAAAGATTGATCCTATTTTTCGGTATTTTTACATAATTTGAATGATAAAATAAAAGAATTCCAAAGTTTAGAGTAATGGAAAATAAAGAAAAATGAAGATTTGAAGTTGGAGTTTAACTCGAATGAATATACAAATCAAACATATGTTAGTTTATGGATGTTATTGGAAGATCTAACGGTATAATTTTTTATGAAATTTTAATATAGTAAAATAGACTTCCATATTTACAACTTTGTGGAGAAGAAATTTTTTTTGGATTTAGAGTTAAGATGTCCAAAATTGAGTTGGAATATTAGTCATTACAAAAGAAAATTTAATTCTGAATTCTGAAACTAGTGTTGATTTTTTTGAGCCATAACTCATAATCTAAAATTTTAAAAATTTTGATTTTTGGCGTGTGAAAAGAATACTTATAAAGATACAACTTTTGTGGTTGAAGTGTTTTCAAATTCTAAACGCGTCATAGTGACGCAGTAACCTTAATTAGAAACACAGATTCAGAATGTCAAAAAAAGTTATCTGAAGCTAGTCACGATTTTGAGGCTAAATCTGAAGATCTAACCATTGGATGAACGTCAAATTTGATAGAATATAGCTAACTTATATATATATGAAGTCATTGCTCTTATGTAACGTCAGATATGAACATTATAAGGGTGAAAAACGGTCACAAAGTTATCTTAAAAAATCTGAATTTGAAAGGCATCATTGGAAGCAAGGAAATTCAATTTCTTTCAAGGGTAAAAGTGTCTTTTCACTTATTAACTACCATTTCAGGATTCTTGCCTATAAATATAGCCTCAACCTCAGATTCAAGAAGAAAAATAGGGCACGAAAGAAGTGGTTACAAAGTAATACAAGAAAGTCCATAACACTTATGCTTCATCTTTTATACTCAACTTGTAAGAGGTTTTTTTTTTTTTTGATTGATTGTTAAAGTCATCATTATTGTTGTTGAGAATTTATAACTCTCTTAATTTGTGAGAGATGGGTGAGCTCTTATTGTTTTTGGTTCAAGTTTTAGAACCAAAACAAAAGATAATTTTTGTGAGAGACTTGTGGAGTGATTTGGGGATAGAATCACTTGGTGTGAGTGATTTGGGGATAAAATCACTTAGGAGAGATTTCTAGTACATTGGGAAGCTAGTGTACAACAAGTTCTTCAAAGAATAATAGAAAACTTTAAGGAAGGCCTTGAGTAGTGGACATAGGCAACATTGAGCCAAACCACCATAAATTGATTGTGTTTACTTATCTTTCCTTTATTTGATATTATTGCAACACTAGCCCTCACTCTTCATCCACAAATATTAAATATTTTTTTAAGTGCATTCTATTTTTATTTTTATTTTTATTTTTTCATTATCCTTTTCATCTTGACATATTTGCTTTAAATGTTGAAATTTTTATTTGTAAAAATTTCAAATAAAAATTTCAAGCAACCCTATTTAAGCCTCTTTAGTGTTGCTATTTGGGACAATAAAAGAGAATTTTGATGAAAAACTTTATGAGACATGCATCTATGTGGGAGACTAGGAGCCCCTTGAGATTCTATAAAAATCCTTCTATCCTCATCTTTCCAACTTTCATCACCCATGTAGTTGCATCAAGAAAATTTCCCCTATTCCTCTTCTTTCGATCCCAATTTCAAGAGTTCAAGTAAGAGAAGGTTTTCCCTAACACCATCCATTGGAAGAAAATGGTGTGAGACGTATATGGCTGTGCGTTAGACTTGAAAGCAAAAATGCCAGATTTGTTGAAAAGGCTAGCTTAAGTTGATGGAGTCTTTGGCATTATATACACTTTTTCGGTGTGTATATTAAGGTACATGGGGTTTAGGCATATAAGGCTTATTTTCTTAATTTTTGTGAAATTATGTTTGTTTATATATATATTTGAGTTGAAATTTTGATTTATATTTTGAGTAAGTTTGATAAAAATCTATTGTATAAATTTGAGTAGCTTGAATAAAAGGGTAATATGTGATATGAATCCATGTATTGAGCATGAATAATGAAATCATTGGTTTACATTTAAAAATATTTATAAGACGCAAATCCATGCTTTGGGTGTGTTTGATGAAGTTATAGGGTTTTTTTTTCTTATGATCTATAAATTTGATTTATGTTAAAAATCTATACCTAATACACTACTAGAAAAAGTCCTTTTAGTTTTGACCTAAAACCGTAGCCAAAAATTCAGTAGTTGTGGCCAACGAGCATTGGTTACAACTTGATAGCAGTGGTTTTCACTAAGTAGCAAAAGAATCTATGGCGATAGCAGATGATTGTAGCTATGACTTGACTATGAAAAATATATTATTGGTTACAATATATATAGAGTGGTTAATAAAAGAGTCTTGTAATCATTGGCTACGATAGATTTGATTATTGGCTACAGCCTGGATCGGGGTAAATATTATTCTAATTAATTTCATTCTACAAGCTTTTTGCTACTGTTTTGGACCTTGGCCTGACCCGTGACAAATAATATTATATTAATTTAATTTTATAGGCTTTTTTGGTTATGGTTTTAAGCAATGGCCAACATCAAAATTATTATTATTTGTATAGTATTTAGCTACTACCATAGCCGTAGCCAATATTATTAATTATTTTAAAATTTAATTTAATTTCTAATAATCATTTTCTTCACCTATACAATTAATATTATATTTACAATCATTAAAGAATTTAATTAATACACAATACATGTAATTCAAATGGGATATAAAATGTATTGGAATACATTAGGATAAACGAAAAAACCCATAGTATAATACCAAAATTGTCCAGAATATTGTATTAAAAAAAAAAAACACAAACATAACATCCTCCTATAGTACCTGAAAAAACAAACGTAACATTGAGCTCTCTATAAGTATTCCAAACATAGCTTATGATGTTGTCCCACAACATTGTCTTCTCTATTCTGTATTGCTACCTTGGAGGTGGATCTCAGAAAATCCTTGCTTGTGTTTGCAAAGTTGATCTTAGAACATAAGTCTTTAGTCAAATACATCAATTCACCAGTTCATTACCTTATCGAAATAAGACTCAAGTGAAATTGATTGCTAAATGCAAACCAATAACAGTATACTGAAGTAAACCCAAGTAGAAGAAAAAATTAAAGTGTTCAAATCAAAATTGCAAAAGGAAAGTGACAGTAAAGGTAAAGAGAAATATAGTAGTTCTTGCATGGTTCCCTTGCTTAAGGATAAAGTGCTACAGGAAATCACATATAGTGGATTCAAATGAGCTCAATGAAGCAATTTATAGATCTGAATGAAAGCAAGTGAATATAAATAACATAACCATCCTTCTAAAAAGTTATTTTTTAATAGCGACAATTATCCATCTTTAACTAGGAAAACTACTGCAAAATAAGGAGTTATAATGAGTTTAGTTACCAAATCTCAACTATAGTAGGAAGACGATGACAATAAGTTATCATCCAGTGTTAGTCAAATCTCAGAGCAACCTTTTTCTTAGACACTTTCCAAATACCAGATGTTTCGAGCAAATTTCTGAATGTTTCATAGCTAAAAAATAGTAGAAAAGAAAGAACAAAGAAACAAAAGCACTAGAAATCCATTTATTACTATGTCATTCCATAAACAAACATCAAATAGGGACCACTCTAAAGGCAACTTTACTTTGGGCATATCTTAGAGCCACCTTTTCCTTACACCCTTGCTAGATACTAGCAAGCTTTGAGCAAATTTCTAAATTTTTTTAGCAAAGAAACAAAAACAGTAGTAATTCCATTTATTGCCATGTTCTTCCATAAACAAACATCAAATAGGACAACACTAAGGCAATTTACTTTTCTTGACTTGAATCTCCAACCAAATCAGAACAACTATTAGGTCAACAACCCAGAGTAGGAGTTTTCTCCAGCATTAGAAAAATGCAATACTACCAAATTTCAAATATAAGCACTACTAAAAACTACATAATTGTAATGCAGCACTGAATTGGTATAAAAATTGTAGCTAAAGAAAATGTCAAGACCGTTATATTCTTGTTCTTGTTTTATTTATTTATTTATTTATTTTTAATGGTGAGTAAGTATATAATAAGACAATAAATTCCGGTACTTTTCGTTCAGCATGGTAAAACAAAGGGAAAGGATAAAAAAAACAACAAATGGCAGACCATCATTCATGATTATCATCATCACCATAATTTTTGCTTTTTTTTTTTTCCTGTAATAGGTTAACTATATGTTGTGCTAAGTTATTCTGAATGAAATGTATGTAGAAAGATTATTTTGATTCATTTTTTGAACTTTATTTAATTTTTTGTACACAAACGCGTCAGTTGTATTTTAGGTCTGAAGTGGGTAGGAGCATATTTGGTCCAAGCCTTGTGTATGTGTTTGGGTTTCTCTTCCATTTTTGTGGGTATGAATATACATATGAATGATGGAATCATAGATAGTGATATCACCTTGCTTTTGGTAGGATTTGGAGTTTAATCTTTTACTAGTGAGAACTTTTTATCTTACATTAATTGAGTTACTACTTGAATTTTCCACAGAAGGTTTTCTTGGCCTTCCAATTATGTTAAGCAAAACATGAATTCCCTTAACAAACATCACGCAATATAATATTATCATACCTTAACTTATACATATCCAAATATATATTATCTTATGTTAACTCACATATTCAATGCATCAAACCGTGATAAACATGAGGAACAAAATTAAGCAAATTTTATAGAATACATAACTAATATGCAAGACGAGAACGTCAGCACTGTGAAATGGATGAAAGAAGGTTCTCTAGTTGCTCGTCCTCGATTGACTCTTGTAAAACTTTAATGACTACTGCTAGCATCCAGTACCTACATTTTCTAATCTAACATAATAAAATAAGTATATATTATAGACAAGCTTGGTTTTATTTTTAAAATTTAAAATTTAAAAATAGTATATAACTTGTCTGGATAATGTGGGAGGCATCGTGTGGTTGTCACTACCGGCTTAAAATGATACGAAAACCTCCCTAAATCGATCTACCACTGGTTTTACTTCTTCGTACTCTCCTCTGCTATGCGAGCGTCATAGTCTGCTCACTCCTCTGCTAACTAAGTCTTATAGTGTGCTCTCTCCTCTGCAGCAAAGGCATCTATGCGTTGTCACTCCTTTCTAACGATGGCCTCCATAAGCTATCGCTCCTTTATAACTTGAGCAGTTACAATAGTAGCAACATCGGTAGTTGTGGTCGATTGTGAGGACTATGATGAGGTCCCTCGAACACAATAAATAACCCTGTGCGGGATACCTACCTCGTAGGTTCGAGTATATCTGTGTCCACCATGCCCAAGGATGGTCTTACATATCTCATTTTGATGCTCTAGTGTCTGTTTTTCCTCTAGTACCTGCCATAGAGGTACGTTGTACTATGCCTACTCAAATGAAACATTTATGTGATTAATTAAAAATATTATTCTTTATATTGAAATTATACAGTTCTTTACAATAAAGCTATAAAGTTACATTTGTCTGAACTTCTATATCATCTTGTATATGCTCCCCTGCACACCTCTAGACAGTCATATTTTATGGAATTGGTCTATCATTCTCTCACTATAGGTCATCTTAAATATGCTCAGGTGTTTATGTCCACTTTTAGGGTAGGGCCATGTAATTTTTGATTTTTAAAATTACGAGTTGAAATGGCCTACAATGAAAACACTAATAGATAAACATTTAGCCTATAAGCAAATAATGATTAAATTATATACTTGTGCTGACTCAGTCAACCAATGCTCTACAAGCACCCGCCACTGGTCAGGGATCTTCCAAAGTGCGCGTTAGTCAAGGATGTCCTACTTATCTCTACTTGGCTCCTACTTTCTTGACTTCAACTTATACCTAAAATTTTTCTTTCAATTTTGTACCACTCCCAAACTTACATCTTGAAAACCATCTGAGCAATCCTTGACATTGTCTTACACCAAATGAGATAATAAATATATAACTATACATTAAGCATAATCAACCTCTGAAAGTTAAAAAATTTTACCTTCACCTCTTGCCAAATAGTATCAAATGTATGTTGGGGGACATCTATCCAATTCTTAATTGGTCAAAGAAAGTAGATTTCCATTTCTGGCAATAATGCCTAACTTGGATGCCAGAATATCTCCTCAACAACCAAGAGGATGGTAATAAGAATTGAATGTAACTACTAATTGTTGGCCACTTTATCACCAATTGTTAGCCACTTTCCCATCTAGGCCATCCAACACCCAACCCTTGTCGTCATTTTCTTTGTGAGGTACTACCGTCCCCGATATTAATATGATAATTAAAAAAACTATTAGTCTTTTTTAATAATTAAACAATTAGAATTTTAAACTGAGTATTAATTTAGATATACGTAAACGAAGTGACGATGATGATAAAGTAGAGGGGTGCTGAGAGGTGGTAGGTGGTACTGAGACTGCTGAAAGTCAAGCCCTTGTCATGCGAATATCTTCCTCCATAGTATGTATCCGAGCCATAGATTTGCCACGAACCCACCATAGTGCTTGAATGTAATCTGTCTAATTGTAATACAAGAGTATATATATGAATTAAATCTACACTTGACAATTGAAATTAGATGAATATAATTCTAAAGTAACATTCGTTAAGAATATATAAAGGTAATACATAACTATAAATTACGTCCGTATATGAAAGTAAAACTAACTCTAAAAATGTACAGAGGTAATACATGATTACAAATTAAGTCCACGTATGAAAGAAACACTTGCACTAAGAATGTAAGTCAATTATATAGCCTTCGATGGCTTCTCTAGCCCTCCTAGTATTCTCATCACCGCCCACGAAGGTGCCCCCATCAAGTGATTGTTGTGTATATCCGAGTCTATAAGAAATAACCTTTTAGACATCTTAACAACATGCCAATTTGGGTCTATTGGACCTTGCACATAATACACTTGTTCTGCTTGAGATGCCACTATAAAAGTTTCATTATTAATTTGGTTATCTCGATACAACGAGTGATTGAAGTTTACCAAATTAAACTTGTACTCGTCTTGTTTCTCCCCACAATTGTTATCAATCCAATCATACTTAAGCATTACAAACTTAACACAATTAGTGTATCGAACCTCTACAATATCTGTCAACTGGCCATAGTAATACACACCACCAACTCTGGGATAATTATATTTTTTATGTGCAAAACTAAGTGTATTAGCATTTAATGCAATACCACTATTCTATGTTAGTTGACGAGCATCAACCGCCTTGACACGAAAGAGAAAGTCATTAACGTCATAGGCTATATAACGTCTTCCCAATTTACTAAGGCCAATAATCAAAGCACTAATTCCATTTTTCAAAGAATCACCCATTGTCATACCTAAATCATTTACCTGTAATTCGAAGTTATGTAAAAACATGAATAATCTAACATGATATAAATAAGAAAATATTTAATTAATACTAATGTGTTGCTTGAACCATGAGCAAAATGAGTCAAAATGTTCGGTGTAAACATGATGATCACTTTCATGGGGCATTATTTGTCTGATTTCAACAAGGTGCTTACTACTTAAGTTGAAGGAGAAGTATAAGTAACTACAAGCTAACACTTTTGATGAATATGTCGTGACATTATAGAATAACAAAAAGATGAGATCGATCGTACTTGATGAATGGTTGAACGGAAGGTGAATTGAACAACACATAGTGATGAATTTAAACTGAGTGATCTAATCAAGATTAAAAGGTGTGCCATCCCATTTACAACCATTATCAATCTGCAACAGTCGATTCACTTAGTTTGAACATTGTCTAGATATTTGGCACAAAAATTAGTACTTTCTTCCATCAAACAACCTTTTTCCATAGAAGTCTCTGGGTAAGCTCCGTTGCGTGCATAGCCTTTCAAGATCGAGAGGAATCTCTCAACTGGGTACATTCATCAAAATTGAACCAGACCACCTAACAAGGCTTCATCTGCTAAATGGATGGGCAAGTGTGCCATTACATAAAAAAAAGTAGATGAAAATATCTTCTCAAGATGGCAAAGTGTTAATGATATTCAAGTCTTAAGATGTTTTAAATCAACTTGACTATTGTCTTTGGAACACTATTTCTAAATAAATTGCCCAACTCAATCAAAGGATCAACCACATTCTTAAGCAATGATTTACGTAGAGCTAGAAAAATAAGTTGTTGCAATAGAATATGACTATCATGACTTTTCAATCCAGATAAATTTCTCTTTTGTAATTTTACACCCGGCGAGATATCTCTATTTGGACACATGGTGGAATGGTTTCCTAATGCATCTTGTATCATTCCATGTATATAATTTCCAACACAAAAATCAATCGACATATCCACACATTCATCATGTTGCAAGGAAATATATGATTCTAATGTTGCAAGGAAATATATGATTCCCCATGATTTGTCTAATTATTATACCTTGTTAAAAACCGATTCCTTATCAAATGATCACGCACAACCTCCTGTGAATCATAATACCGATTTTCGCATTTTCTACATCGACAATTAATTACTGTACGATCAAACCTATTTGTATAGGTAATGAATTGGTTAATTTCTTCAATATATTCCCTTAACATCCTATTTGGTAAATCGTTCCAACTTTTATCCATTGCTTTAAATTTTTCTATAAAAGTCCCATGTATAATTACTATTCAGCAAAATAAACATCTAGTTAGTTGCAAAATTCACTAATTTGTAAGAGAAAAATTCCATTCAATAAATTTGAAAAAAATAATTAATTTGTTAAAGGATTTATAATTATTTTTTGTGTCTGTATATATAAGTGTGTATGTGGAATTTAATGGGGATGATCAAGTAGAGTTTGTAAAGTTATAATTAGACTAGTTAATTAGTACTAAGATTTTTGTAATATTAGAATAGTTTTTTTTTTTTAAAATAAATTAGTTTCTCTCTTTTTTTTTTTTCTGTGCAAATACTGTTCGTAGCTAAAAAGCATATCTAATTCACGATTAAAAAAATGTCATTATATACTAAAGAGTGGGTGTAAGAGCTTACAAACCTCTATGTGAGTTTTAATAATTGCCTTTCAATCAATGTTGCAAGGAAAAACTTCTAAAGAAAAATCCCGAATAGCCTGCAGATAACCCCAACAAGGTCAAATAGAGGATTTGGAACTTAAAAGATACTTGAGTTAACCAGCAGAGCAAATATTAAAACTAATGAATATACTAATACTAAAGTTGGATATCAACACCAAACTTCCAATGGGAACACAGTGGAACACTGGGAACCATCAAACATTATAAAATGTTCACAACAGGTATTAAAGATTATTTTCACACACCAGGGATCGTATGAGTCATATACCATGACCATATAGGAAAATGTTGTCGAATTAATACTGTATGTGTAAATAGCCAATGGTGACAAATTGATTATTTTAATTTATATTTTTCAATGATGAGGAGGCTAATGTTTTTTCGTTGTTATTATACTTATGGAGTTTTCCAAGTGTTACGTTTCGGTTAGTTCCTGATGTGATAGGATATTGGCATATGGTTGTGTGCGTAACCGACCTAGGAAAGCTTGGATGGTAGCAACCTTCTATTGTTTTGAGGATTACCTGCTAGGATACGGTGTGAAGGATAGCATCTGTTATTTTATTTATTTATTTTTTAGTTTTAGTTTTAAAGGTGAAGGAAGTCCTAATCTCTTTGCTCTTTTTGTATGTTCCATTTAGAAGATTTGTCTTTAGGCACAGTCTTCTTTTTTCACTAATCAAATGTGCTCATGCACTGGTTTGTGTCCCAATATATATATATTGAAGACTTGCTTGCTTTGAAAAAATTAGTTATATTGAGAACTTTTTGCTATAGTTTCCTAGGATTTTCTCCTGCCTCTTTTTGTTTATTCTTTATTCTCAAGTTCACTCTATAAAGCAAAAAACAATTCTAACCGCAATGAAACCAAGATTAGTCCACAGCACATAAATGTGAAGATTATGGGATAAATGCTATTTGTATTTAATTGGAACTTTTGTCCACTCAAAATCCCCAATTTCCAGAAACACATCCTGCATCTCTCATGAAAGGTTGTCTTGAGCAGGTATATCACACACCGTGAGAGGCTGTTT
>QLOD02169683.1:0-12094 GCA_003260245.2 Sideroxylon spinosum
TCTTTTTTTTTTTATTTTTTTTTTTTTTTTTTTTTTTTTTTTTTTTTGTTTTTGGGGGGGGGGAGGGGGTGTTTCAACACCTTGAATCAAATAATACAGCAAGTCTAATCGTTTTTCTTTTTTAAAATAATATGGCAAGTCTAATTGTTGTCCTATAAAACTTCCTTTTTAACCATAAAGGTAATACAACAATCACATAAATATTAGATGCATTCTTTCACAATCCAAAAAACAAATTCTGTCTAACATGCACATCAATTTCTCCCTACACTTATATAATTGATGAATATATTTAAACAAACATAAAATAAACTTATATGAGTAACATATTTTTAGAATTCACTGAGGACTGCTATAAATCAGTGGGATTCCGGGTAACCCAAAAAAAAAAAAAAAAAAACATATTTTTAGAAAACCTTATGCCCAGGGATGCATCTGAAGTTGATTGACCTTTGACTCTCAATTCATGTTCATCAATCTCATAGCCCTCGTCATCATTAGTTCCGATATCTTCACTCTGATCCACGACACCCGCCAAACTGGACCGTTTTGAATTACCTTTCACGCCAAGACTTCTAGAAGACTCCTTGTCAGTTCCTAAGGAAATGAAAAATGTAAAGAAAACCATTAAAAACATCTCCAAGACAGACCAAACCACTCACTAACAATACACAAATCTAATGCTGGATTGCACTATGTTTTAACAAGCTCTTAGCATAGATGGTTCCTTTCATATGATAGTATCAAAGAAATCTCTCTCTTCATATAATTCCCCCACACAGATGCATTGCAGCAAAGGCTATTGCACACTAAGGGCTTTGTTGGCTGCTCCTCAAGAAAGTACAATGCAAAAACTAGATACATTAGATTATCCTTTCAACTATGATGTGACATGAGTTGTGAAAAACAAAAAAGGAAGATATATACGGAAGATAACTAGAGTTGGTGGGAATCTATTAGGAATAGATTTACTACTTTGTCTTGCCTTTGGTTTCTACAACTAGGAGATTGTCAAAACCTAAAAAGCATAACACAATGGTACTTTGAAAAAATACCAAGACACAACAGAAAATAACTTTTTATTTACTTATATATTCTACACACATTTATCTTTTATTTATATCAATTTTAGAACGTTATTTATAAGCAAATTGAAAGTCTTGGACTTTAGATTTCAAAAAGTTAAGAATTTAAACAAGAATGGATTAACATGGATAATTCACACTGTGGTGATTCACATGATTCTCAGAGTTTTTATTTTTATTATTTAATTCCAAAATCTTTTCTTTGAAATAAGGATTTTTTTTTTTTTTATGCTTTAAGTTTTGATTGAAATATGTATTAAACTAAAACACCCATTAACTATTAACGGGGTCTATACAATGAATCACACTTCAACCTTTAAACTATACTCTTTAATGCAAGTCAAAATCGAGACGTGTCCAAATCCAAAAAAAAGGAATTAAATAATCGAACAGATTTAGAAGAATCTCTAACATGGGCCTGGAAAATGTTCAAGAAATGCCACAGTTTATATATATAATCAATTTGAGAAGTGTTGTTGCCCAACGAGGACAAGGCAACTTACTACTGATCTCTGTAATTCTCAGATCATGACTGATCAAGAAACAGTGACATCTTATTATTTTACACCAACTTGGCAAAAAATTAGAATTAACATTTAATAATATATTTATAAGGAAACTTTGTATAACAAGAGCAACAAAACTTTATCACAAATCTCAATATTCTTCCTTCAAGGAAAATTTCATTTCAGATTTCTTTTTATAAGTAATTTATTAATTATTATTTTAGTTAGCATTAAAATGAAAACATTTGGAAATCATTATGGAAACATAAGAGACATGAAAAAATAGTGCCCAAGGTATCGAAATCATTTGCACAAACTGTTAAAATGTTCTCAATAAATATGATTAAGATAAGTTTTAATAAAGGTGAATAAAAATTAGAAGCTCATGAGCATAAATGGTCACTTCGAGAGAAAGGAGGAGTCCACCTAAAAAATATAAGAAGTGCAAGATCTATACCATAAAGGGAACACCAAGGATTGGTGAAGCTTTTATTTTTATGAAGCTTTATGTTTTGGTGAAGCTTTTGTTTTTCAAATTGACAAAAATAACCCCCAAAATTAAATACAAATACATACATTAGTTTTAAAAAAATAAAGGTTTTCCTATTTCATAGCCATTCTTATCTTTACATATATCTATCAAAATAATGTTGTTGACATTAATTGATAAAGAATATTATCTCGATATCAAGAAGGATTATCTTATGAATTAGCTTGTGTAAGCCTTCCATTCCACCTAAAGGGATAGGTTACACAAACGTATTGCACATCAAGTATATCCTATAGAATTCTAATGATTAGAAAAGACGGAGGTATGTTATGTGGTTTTTTGATGTACAACAATTTTTAAATTTTTACTAATTAATTCTCTTACCATTCTTTATAAAGTGCATCATTCTTTTTTACAATTTTTTGTTTTTCATTTCATTATTTTTTTGTCTTTCTACTCGAAGCTACAGAACTACGAATTTTATAATTTTATTAATATTATTTTTTTTCTTTCTTCTTTCAATTTTTTAATTCTTTTACTGCATATTAATCAGTATCCTTAACTTGCACAAATTTCTTTTGTTTTGTCATTATTGATGGTTTTAATAGGTTAACTAAAAATTTACAAAACCAAACTATCTTTATTAATTATTAAGGAAAAAAAAAGCATCACATGTGCACCGGCCTTTAATTCAAATGGTAGCACGGAAGGAAGAAAAGAATACGTTAGTGATGATATTATAAAGTGATGCACTTGACAAAGCCCAAGAGAGCAAAGAATCAACCCCATTCAGTTTATTGGCCCAAGCCCAAGAATTTGCATTGGACCAACCCACCATTTAGTTCACTTATTGAACAAGCTTCTTGATTAAATAAGATGCATTGAATCTAGAGATTATCTCCATACTTAATGTTTTGTGTTTTGAAAGTTGTATTTTGCCTTTTCCCAGGGTTGTTCCAAGTAACACTTACAATTAGTATTTATGGCAGATTTTTGGAGATTATCAATGAATTAGAACTTTGTGGTTCTTTTATTTAGTTCTATATCTTTTGGTGGATTTCTAAGAGTGGTGAGCATTCTTAATTATGTATCTTTAAGGTAGTGTTTCTATATCCCTAGAGTGGTGAAGTAAACCCGTTTTATGTTTTGAGGTGGTGATAATCTGTATCCTCAACTTGTGATTCGGTTTATCCTTTATCTTCTTCTTAATCAATTCTTTTACTTTCTAAGCATCCAAAATAGACTTTCTACTCCCTCCAGATTGGCGTCATCAAGACAAGGTTTGACCATGTATATTCCTTTTACCTCTCCCATCCATGATCTCAATTCTCTAGTAGATTTAAGATTTTACCTTTTTTTTTCTTTAAACAAAAAGAGGCCAAAAAAACATAGCTCATGCTAGATATATTTGTTCTTAATAAGTGTCAAAAGAAAAAATTACAATTTCAAAGTATTTAGACATTCTAGAAAACTTCAATGTGTTTCTATATTTTCGATGGAAACACTAGAATTTCAGTAAAACACAATTGTTTTATGTTGATTGTCAACAATTTCATTCATATTTGTATTAATATATATATATATATATTATAATAATTCATCAAATGTTAGGTTGGATTCAAATCTATTAATAAATCATATATATTTTATCAAACTGGATCCAAATCACAATTGAACCATCCATACCCCAACAAATGCCCGTCCGAATAAGCCTCTATGATTGATTCCAACTACAAATGCTTTTCTTCTTCTTCTTCTTCTTCTTTTATTTTTTTTTTCTTTTTTTTTTTTGGACCATAGATGTTTCCTACATTTTCTTTCATGCATGATCTTCCTTACAACTTGGGCTTTTTATATGACGGTAGGATTTGAACTTTGTGTTTCTCCATAGAAACTCCCAATGCACCACTTTCTAGCAATTAAGTTTAGTCCTCAAAACACTAGATGTATAGAACAAATATATTTTATTAGTGTATGAAAACTCAAAGATACACAATGGTAACATGTGGTAACATATGGACTACTGAGATTGGCAACTAATCAAGTAAATTCTTAAAGAAAAAGGAAAAAGAAAAATATATATTAGCTATTCTTAGTAAAATTACATGTGAAAGGGTGGAACGAGAGCTCTAGGGGATTAGCCCCATCAAAAGTGAGAATACCGTTATTATCATAGGTAGTTCTCACCTTCCTTGCCGTCATTCTCTTCCTCCAATGCATTAAAGGACTCTAGTCCACTTCCCACATCTTCTTCCGTATCACTTTTGCCCTTTTCTTCTCTTTGTCTTTACACAACAGTAAGCAAATGTAAGTGTTGGTTTGAAGCAAGCTACAAAAAATTAAAAATTATAACAAAGAAAAATATCAAGAATAATTATTATTTCAAAAAGTGCTTCTTTAAAATTTCTATTCCTATACTTTCTAGTGAACAGTGAACATAATAATTCCAAAATATATAAAACCATATGCAACAACCTCAACATCCTCTCCGCAACCAATCTAAAATATATATTACTAGCAACCATATAATGCATCAATACATTTTTCTGTAAGTTACAATTCATGAATACATGGCAAGAAAAAAAAACTAACCAAAGTCTCAAAAGTCCCTCGACTCCAAAACCGAAAAAATTGCAACACGCCAGTTTACTAACCGCCAGCAAACCATGTAATTGAATTTAGACATGTGAAATTTAGAATGAAGTCCATCAAAAGATGAAAATTGAATTAAAAGAGTATCTTCAACCAACAGTAGCATTACCTCCTCTTATAAGCATAAGCTAGGGATTCTCTACCAAAGCCCAATGTCTTTAACAAACTATCATACACCGTTAGCTCTTTATAAACCATTTCTTCTTCTTGTTCTGCCTCTCCTTCAGAAGCTACAATTAAATGCTCCTCGGAAGAATCCCCTTTACCAATGAATCAACAAATATTAGGAAACAAATGAATAACAGACAATCACACACACTACACTATATCCTCGAGATATAGAATTTCCAAGTGGGACTACCTAAAGGATTGATAATTACACCAAACTCATTGGCAGTTGAATTAGAACCTCATTAACTTGGTTCACGAACACTCAAAACTATCCAAATACATCTTCAGATATAAAGTGGAAGAATTAGCTAACCTGAGGTACTTGCAGAGGGTCTATCGTCAATCCCATAATTGGTACGTTGATTTTTTCCTACATACCGGCTTGTTTGAGACTTATTAGGTGCTTTTGGCCTCTTGAATCCCACTAAAAAAAAGAAGGTACTAAGCACATATGTACACCAAATAAACCAACAAAAACTTTAAATAACCCAATTCATTAACACTTTTCAACCCATGCTCAATAGACGTCCGTAGTCTGAATAACTAAAAAATAATATTAACAACCTAGACAGTATATAATACAATAGCCCTTTTTGTCAAAACATTAGAGGCCATTGTAACTTATTCTACATAGAAAACCAACCCAACATGAAATTCAGAATAAAATTTAGCCATTCTTTAAAAATAAACATTAGCAATTCTAAGCTAATCAACATTTCTGTTCCAATACAACCATTAAACATAGAAAGAAATAGAGAAAATCATGTTCAACTGCTCCTTGTTTTTTTGTAAGCTTTCGGGGAAGCAAATGGATCGAAAAAAAAAAATATCAACATGAGTTGTTTTGAAGCATACCTCGTTTTATGGCAAAGCGCTGTTTAGCCATTAGGCTTGAGTTTGGAAAACCCAATTTCGCCTACAGAGAGAACAAAATTATCATATATATGACATTTGAACATCTATAGAAATGAAGTCAAAATTAGGTTATTACTTATAGCTAAAAAAGCTTACAATGTTCACTAGTGTTGCAATTGAAGTCCAAATCTATTCGTTATATAGTGAGTTAAAAGAAAAAATAATTATTTCCTAAATTCAAAGGTGGGTACATAAAGAGAGACCAAGAGAGTAGGACATATGCCGTCATCATTCTTAATAACTTGAAGTTGTCAACAAACCCACATATTAGTTACTGTTTTCCGGTACATGCCCAAAACAAAAACTTTCACGACTTAATCACAAAGTACCATCGCCGGTATTCAAAGAGCCGAAAAGAAAAGGAAAATTAAAAAACCAAAAAAAAAAAAAAAAAAAGAGATGAAGGAAGGAAAATAGAAAGGGAAGAGAAGAAATAGGTTTCCTCGGTTGAAGAGAAAGAAAATGACAATCCATCTTGCGTCCTTTGTGGGCAAGATAATGAAGACTTGGGACATTTATTCTTCACCTGTCCATTCTCGGCTGAACTAAGGAGAATCATATTCTCAAAGTGTTGCATCACTAAACCTCTTCAACCCTGGAAAGATGAAGTTGCATGGGCTGTGGGCAAGTTCAGTGGGAAGAGCCATAGCAACAAAATTAGCAAGTTAGCTTGGGCTGCACTCATCTACCACCTATGGAAAGAACGGAATGCTAGAATCTTCAAAGCCTCTCTTTATCAGTTTCCAGCATTACCAAGAACATCATGCATGAAGTCAGAACTAGAGCCTCTAAGCTTCCTATCAATGTACATTCTAATGTAAACACTCAATTTTATACTAATTGGGAGATTTCCTTTTGTATGTGATACGGGGGAATACTCCTAAGATGATGTAAATTCTCCCATTAATCTAAATTATACTTAATTCCCAAAAAAAAAAAAAAAAGGAAAGCTTTACAACCTTGATGTTTTGTGCACATAAACAAGTTGGCATTAATTTTAAACCTTTTATATTTCATCGATCAGATCGATTATCATAACCGCATGTGCACATAATTTTTCATATTATATAACTCAAGCAGGAATGCTTTACAAACATTTTTGAGTTCATTACTCTGAAAAAATAAAATCATAAAAATATATACTTTTATGTCACACTACGTACCAAGGCAGACCAAAGATTTGGGAGTTCATCTTGGCTGAACAAAGAATTTAAAGGCATAGTCTACAAATAATTTTGGGTGGACTGAATTTAGAAAGTAAAATAAAATTTGAGCAAATCTACCCGAGCTACAGCCCAAGGCAGCCCTAGAATCGATTTGCCACGACTACGTACCATTACCAGCCATTTCCTCTTGATGATCCCTACCGCAACTTTATTAACAATTAATATATTATTTCCACACTATTCAAAGACAAAAGTATACCTATTTATTTACTTTTTTCTTAGAATTTTCTATAGCCTGCTGAATTCGGTAATTCTCAAACCTAGTTCTTATGGCACAACATGCAAACATATATAATCCTTTGTATTCTTTATTGTTATGTGGTTCTTAGCAAGGATTGTATTGGAATCTAGAAAGCTGCCTAATGGAATTCTTCTTCTTTTCATTTTTTATTTTTTTTTTTTCACCATATGTACCAATTTTAACGATAGCAAAAGATAGGAGTTGACTGATACATTGCCTCATAAGACCAACAGTATTGGAATTTTGAGGACAAATTGCTCAAGAATGAAGGTCAATCCCATGAAAAAATATTCCTTTTAAATATTGCATTAAAAATAAAAAAATTTAATGACCCATATCATAAACTAGCTATTTTGTACATTTAGACCCTTAAATACGAGAATACAATAAAAAAGGCATAGGAAATTGCTGCTATGTATTAAACAATTAAACTACTATGGAAGAAGCAGGGGGGATTGAATGAGAAAGTAGGAACCTCAGACATATTAAAAACTAATACCCAAGTTACAGTTGCACATAGATAGAGCTAATTGAAGGGAAGTTTCACAAGCACAATCTGGGTTCAGACTAATCCGCACATAATACACTAGACATGAATAGGACCAGCTCACTGTATGAAGAGCAGAGATTGCTTGTGCTATTTACAACCAACTGATCTCAGTAATTTCTGTCACGAGGCTAATTCCGGCCATTCATAAGAGAATAACAAACAAAACCTGGTTATTAACCATTTAAACTAATCAATCTCGGTGTATAAGAGTGTGTTTAAGTATCAGACGAGAATCTAAACTAAGAAATAACAATTCAAATATGAATATTAAAACAATGGAAGAAGAATTGTACCTCTTCGCCATTTTGCGACAACCTTGGCCGCCGGCGTAGCTTTGGTCACTGGCTTCGGCTCCAAACTCACAAACCCCTTTCTTTGGAAGGTAAAACGCACAAACCCTAGAAATTCCAAATGCACAAAATCTTGAATTACCAAAGGTCGATCAAGTTTTGCAAACTTATGTTGAGAGATGGAAATAGAGATTGAAGCCTGAGATTGAGCGATGAGATGGACTTTCAGGTTTTTCCCAGCAACAATGAGGAATCGGTGAGAGAGTTTATGATGCGATCTAGGGTTTCAAAAATAAAAAATAAAAATAAGGGCGCTAGAAGTGACACATTCATAAAATTTGATAAAAATTTATATATTCGTAATTCGGGTAGTGAGGTAAAAGACAAATTTTAAATATCCCAACGGAGCCTAAAAATGGATCTTTGGATTAAACGTGGATACATTAAATTTATCCAAATCCGATCTAAAATTTAACAAATCAAGTGGATCGCGCGTCAATCCACTAGGTAAATGCTCTACTCTTCGTTCAACAATTTTCCCTTTCTGGGCAATTGCATAGCTTTTGTTAGGGTCATTCTGTGGATGTCACGAAATTCGAAGAGTTAGATGTAAAGTTTGTGACTATAGGTAGCTAAATTTAGGGTAAAATCTGTGAATAACTGTGGCATGGTTCTGCAGAACAAAAAAATGGAGCAGAGACTGGCTAATACCTGACTGATGACCGTGAACGAGAAGAAATTTATTTAGACTGCTTTACTATCAGACCGTAGAGTTGATGGTCGACGTCCATTTGACTAGAGACGGCTAACTGTCAAGTTTGGTAGGTAAGAATCTATCGTCAATGTGACAATTTATGGTAACGGACTTGTGTGATCCGATTTAGTAATGGTGCTCCTGACTCTTAAGACCATTATGAAAATTCGAAAAATTCAAACCCACTTGATTCATTAAATTTTAGACCAGATTTGGATAAATATAACGTATCCAAGCTTAATCCAAAGTTATAAGTTTCATTTTTAGGCTCTGTTGGGACATTTAAATTTTATTTTTTATCTCACTGCACGAATTACGAACACACAAATTTTTATCAAATTTTATTACCTTTGTCACTTCTAGTGCACCCTTATTTTTATTTTTATTTTTATTTTTTATTTTTGAAACCCTAGATCGCATCACAAACTCTCTCAACGATTCCTCATTGTAGCTGGGAAAAACCTAAAAGTCCATCTCCATCGCTAAATCTCAGGCTTCAATGTGTAGCTCCATCGCTCAACATAAGTTTGCAAAACCTATTTGACCTCTGATAGTTCAAGATTTTGTGCGTTTGGAATTTCTAGGGTTTGTGCCTTTTACCTTCCAAAAAAAGGGGTTTGTGCATTTGGCGCCGAAGCTGGTGACCAAAGTTAAGCCGGTAGCCAAGGTTGGCGCAACATGGCGAAGAGGTACAATTCTTCTACCATTGTTTTAGTATTCATATCTGAATTGTTATTTCTTAGTTTGGATTCTCGCCTAATGCTTAAACACACTCTTATACACCGAAATTGATTGGTCTAAATAGTTAATAATGAGCATCTGTTTGTTATTCTCTTATGAATGGCAGGAATTAGTCTTTTCCGGTGACAGAATTTACTGAGATCAGTTGTTTGTATATAGCACAAGCAATCTATTCTTCATACAGTGAGCTAGTCCGAACAATAATCCATATACCACCTCAAAATGCAAATATTTCTCACCCAAATAACAAAATTGCTTCATACAATCATGGATAAGAATCAAACAATTCAAAGACTACTCAGTAGTTCTTCGTGATATCAAACACCACATAGCAAAAGATAACCACAAAGCAATGAACATAAACAAGAGAAAAGGTGAACAAAATAAAACACAAACCCAGTTCTTCCGATGGAAACCCTACCTCAGGAGAGGATAAGAATTGGACAATTCAAAGGCCACTCAGTAGTTCTTCGTGATAATCAAACACCAAATAGCAAGGGATAACCACAAGCCCACTAACATAAACAAGAGAAAGGTGAAAAAATAAAACACATACCCAGTTCTTCCGACGGACACCCTACCTAAGGATCTAAACCCCCCCCCAACTAACAAAGTAGAAGAACATAGAGTAACAAACCCACAAAGAAAATCATAGGAGCTGTTGAAAAGCATAGAGAAAAGAAGCCCAAAAAAGCGTAACTAAAGTTAAAAAGATCAGAACTTTTGGGTTTGCTTTAGCAAGTGCAATAAAAAGACCACCAATGTAAAGGGAGACAATAAAAAAGGAGGCCCTTCCTAACAATTGTGTGGAAAGAGAAGATCAAAGGAAGGGGAAAAAAAAAAAGAAAAGCTTTCATCAGAGTGCTGAGAAGAGTTACGTGCTCTGTGTGGGGCTACCATGCGCATATATAGAGAGAGAGAAAAGAAAAAGAGAGAGGGGTTCTTACATAAATATACATAATAATTATACATATTACGTAAATATGCTCGAGCAGAAATATATCTATAACTTATTGCGGGTGACGGCTCTCTTTCATCTGACGACACTACGTCTCATGCAGTGACCCTTCAAGTCGTCAATGGAGGTGACGACATGCTGCCAACTCCTAGACAAGCCTCTATGCAAGAGTTTTGCTATTTCATTTATATACATAAACTTTTTCTCCTCTCTTTTGCGTATGATGTATATAGAGAGAGAGAATCAGCAGACAAAAGGGCAAACAACAAATAATTAAAAAAAAAAAATTTATAATATTAATTTATATAACAATTAAAAATTATATGGGGGATACAGAAGGGTAAACGATAAATAATTAAAAATATATACTTATAATATTAATTTATAAAACAATCAAAAATTCCATGGTATATCCCCGTACCCGTATCCAAATTCGGATCCTTATCCACGTATCTTTTATTCTCTAGACTTGCATTATCAGACATCTAGATTCACACCCATATCTGATTCTCGTCCAGCGTCCGAGCAACTTAGGAAAATTTATTAGGGATCATAAAAATAGTAACAAAAACCATTAGAATACTATTTTTATGACTTACTGAAACATCGGTGCTAAATATAGAGAAAAATACCCATTCCTGCGAAGCTCAATCCCAATTTTACTTCACAAAAGTAACTCTACTAACCTACTTTTCTCATAACCTCACCATCCATCAATTTTTTCTACTCATTCTACTAATCAAGACAAGATACAAGAAGACAGGGGCAGAGGAGTAGAAAAAATTGGATAGAAGAAGATAGGGGCAGAGGAGTGAAAGGACTGGAGGACAATTTAAAACTGATGAAAATTAGTAAAGGAGAAAAAGATTAAAGATGGAGGAGAATTAAAATTGATGAAAAAAATAGTACGCACCAATTGCCAAAGCATCTAAACAAAGCTTTTTAATATAAAATACATATGTGAATATATATCTGTAAACCACTGTCAGAAATTTAAACTTTCATAATATAATTGTTATATCATAATTTAAATGGTCTTAGAATTAGCATTACAAGTGAACAAATAACACTGATTTTTCCATCACTTTTAAGTCAATCAAAAGCCAGAATCTCCACAAGACACAGTTTGGCAAAAGCACAACTGTAAAGCAGGTTATTTACAGCACCAATACAATGCGATCTGAATTGTCGTTAAATAGTTTTCTCATGTTTACAATGCCATTCTTCTCTTTTTCTCCCCCTCCTCTCCTCTGGCCATGAGACCAACTAACCACCAGCCACCCCCTTAACAAAGGATGGTTGCGTTAGCTATAGGAGAGAGAAGGGCAAATAGAGGGATCACAAATGAAGCACTAGGTTTTTAAAAGCTGAAGGCATATAACACAATCAGAGAGCAAAGTATGGAAGTGATCCGATATGGACAAACGTTGTTTGAGTTTGATTCTAAAGGCAAGTTCAAAGATGGGTTTGTGTTGTGGAAAAGGGTAAAAGGGTTTGACGATCCATCCTTTTTCT
>QLOD02169710.1:0-12090 GCA_003260245.2 Sideroxylon spinosum
TTATAATATTTTTCTGGAAAGCTCGTAATAAGACAAAGGCTCTGGAAAATCATTACATGACTGGGTGATTTAATCAGCAAAACGGAAGATTGTTTCGAGACCCGGGGTTGTTGTTATGGCCGCGCGGCTGTTAAGATCTAAAATCGGACAGAACTTTTGTTATGTAACTTCGTTTTCTTATTATAATATGTTTCTTGAAAGCTTGTAATGAGATGACGGCTTTAGAAACTTATTATATCGTTGGGTGATCTAAATAGCATAGCAAAAGACTACTTGGAGATCTGGGGTCATTGTCACGGCCGCACAGCCGATAAAATTCTTAAATCGGCCATAACTTTTGTTACGTAACATCGTGGGGTGATGTAGGCAACATTGCGAAAGACTACTTGGATACCTAGGGTCGTCGTTTTGCCCGCACGGTCGTTAAATCTTTAATCGGCCATAGCTTTGTTACATAACTCCGTTTTCTTATTATAATATGTTTTCGGAAAGCTTGCAATGAGACGAAGGCCCTCTAAAATTATTACATCATTTAATGATTCAGATAGCATAGTGTAAGACTACTTGGAGATCCAAGGTCGTCGTTATGACCGCGCGGTCATTAAATTTTAAATCGGACATAACTTTTGCTACGTAACTCTGTTTTATTATTATAATATGTTTCTGGAAAAATTGTAATAAGATGAATGCACTGAAAAATTTTAACGTCATTGGGTGATGTAAATAACATAACGAAAGACTACATGGAAAGCTGGGGTCGTCATTATGCCCGTGCGGTCGGTATTTCTTGAATCGGCCATAACTTTTGCTACGTAACTCCGTTTTCTTATAGTTATATGCTTCCAGAAAGCTTGTTTATGAGACGAAGGCCTTGGAAAATCATCACATCATTGGATGACACAGATAGCACAACGTAAGACTACTTGGACACGCAGGGGCATCGTTGTGTCTGCACGGTCGTTAAATTTTAAATCGGACGTAACATTTGCTACAAACTCCATTTTTGTATTATATTATGTTTCTGTGAAGCTTATCATAAGACGAATGCCCCGAAAAATTATTACATCACTGGGTGATGTAAACAGCATAGGGAAAGACGACATGGTCATCGTTTTACCTGCGCGGTCGTTAAATGTTAAATCGGCCATAACTTTTGCTATGTAACTCCGTTTTCTTATTACAATATGTCTTTGGTAAGCTTGTAACAAGACGAAGGCCCTGGAAAAGTATTACATCAGCATAGCGGAAGACTACTTGGAGACCTGGGTCGTCATAATGCCGACGTGGCCGTTAAATTTTAAATCAGTCATAACTTTTGATACATAATTCTGTTTTATTATTATAATATGTTTTCGGAAAAATTATAATAAGTTAAATGCCCAGAAAAATTATTACATCATTGGGTGATGTAGATAGCATAGCGAAAGACTACTTGGAGACATGGGGTCATTGTTACGATCACGCGGCTATTAAAATCTTAAATCGGCCATAACTTTTACTACGTAACTCCGTTTTCTTATTATAATAAGTTTCTGGAAAGCTTGTAATGAGGCGAAAGCCTGGGGAAATTGTTACATCATGGGTTGATGTAGATAACATAGCGGAAGACTAATTGGAGACCTAAGCTCATCGTTTTGCCCGCGCGGTCGTTAAAGTTTCAATCGGACATAACTTTTGCTATGTAACTCTGTTTTCTTATTACAACATGGTTACGAAAAGCTTGTAATAAGATGAATGCCCTGGAAAATTATTACATCATTGGGAGATGTAAATAGGATAGCGAAAGACTACTTGAAGACCTGGGATCGTTGTTATGCCCGTGCGGTCGTTAAAATCTTAAATCGGCCATAACATTTCCTATGTAACTCCGTTTTCTTATTGTAATATGTCTTTGGTAAGCTTGTAGTAAAACAATGGCCCTAGAAAAGTTATTACATCATTGGGTGATGAAAACAGCATAGCGGAAGACTACTTGGAGACCTAGGGACGTCGTTATGCCCGCGCAGTCGTTGAATCTTGAATCGGTCATAACTTTTGCTACGTAACTCTGTTTTTTAATTATAGTATACTTCTGGAAAGCTTGTAATGAGACGAAGCCGCTGGAAATTTATTACATCATTAGGCGATGTAGATAAAATAGCAGAAGACTACTTGGAGATCTAGGGTCGTCGTTATGCCCGCGGGGTTGGTAAGTTTCTTAAATTGGCCATAACCTTTGCTACGTTACTTCATTTTCTTATTATTACATGTCTCATGAAAACTTGTAATGAGACGAAGGCTCTGGGAAATTTTTTGCATCATAAGGTGATGTAGATAACATAGCGAAGGCTACTTGGTGACCTAGGGTCGTCATTATGCCTGCACGGTCGTTAAATCTTAAATCGTCCATAACTTTTCCTATGTAACTCTGCTTTCTTGTTATAATATCTTTTAGGAAAGCTTGCAATGGGATGAAGGCCCTCGAAAACTATTACATCGTTGAATGATACAGATGGCATAGTTTAAGACTACCTGGAGACCCAAATTCGTCGTTATGTGTAATCGATAAATTTTAAATCGAACATAACTCTTGTCACGTAAGTTCGTTTTTTTTATTATAATACGTTTCTATAAAACTTGTAACATGATGAAGGCTCTGGAAAATTATTACAACATGGGGTAACATTAACAACATAGCGGAAGACTGCCTGGAGACCTGGGTCGTCGTTATGCCCGTACGATCGGTAAAATCTTAAATCGACCATACCTTTTGCTATGTAATTCCGTTTTCTTATTATATCATTTTTCTGGAAATCTCGTAATAAGACAAAGGGTCTAGAAAGTAATTACATGACTGGGTGATTTAATCAGCAAAAGGGAAGACTCCTTCAAGACCTGGGGTCATTTTTATGCTCGCACGGCCGTTAAAATCTTAAATCAGACAGATCTTTTGTTACGTAACTCCGTTTTCTTATTATAATATGTTTCTTTAAATCTTATATTGAGATGAAGGCTTCAGAAAATTATTACATCATCGGGTGATGTAGATAGCATAGCAAAAGACTACTTGGGGATCTGGGGTCATTGTCACGGCCGCGCAGTCGATAAAATTCTTAAATCGGCCGTAACTTTTGCTACGTAACTCCGTTTTCTTATTATAACAACTTTCTGGAAGGCTTGTAATGAGATAAAGGCCCTAAGAAATTGTTACATCATGGGGTGATGTAGGCAACATTGCGAAAGACTACTTGGATACCTAGGGTCATCGTTTTACCCGCGCGGTCGTTAAATCTTAAATCGGCCATAGCTTTGTTACATAACTCCGTTTTCTTATTATAATATTTTTCCGGAAAGCTTGCAATGAGATGAAGGGCCTCTAAAATTATTACATCATTTAATGATTCAGATAGCACATTGTAAGACTACTTGGAGACCCAAGGTCGTCGTTATGATCGCACGGTCGTTAAATTTTAAATCGGACATAACTTTTGCTACGTAACTCCGTTTTATTATTATAATATGTTTCTGGAAAAACTGTACTAAGACAAATGCGCTGAAAAATTATAACATCGTTGGGTGATGTAAATAGCATTACGGAAGACTACATGGAGAGCGGGGGTCGTTGTTATGCCCGCGCGGTCGGTAATTCTTAAATCGGCCATAACTTTTGCTAAATTTGGCGGTCGGTAAATTTGGCGTTAATCGGCCAAAACTTTTGCTACGTAACTCCGTTTTCTTATTATAATAAGTTTCTGGAAGGCTTGTAACGAGACGAAGGCCCCAAGAAATTGTTGCATCATGGGGTGATGTAGGTAACATTGCAAAAGACTACTTGGATACCAAGGGTCATCGTTTTGCCCTCGCAGTCGTTAAATCTTAAATCAGCCATTGCTTTGTCACGTAACTCCATTTTCTTATTATAATATGTTTCCAGAAAGCTTGCAATGAGACGAAGGCCCCTTAAAATTATTAAATCATTTAATGATTTAGAGAGCAAAGTGTAAGACTACTTGAAGACCCAAGGTCGTCATTACGGTCGCTCGGTCGTTAAATTCTAAATCGGACATAACTTTTGCTACGTAACTCTGTTTTATTATTATAAAATGTTTCTAGAAAAATTGTAATAAGATAAACGCGCTGAAAATCTATTACATCATTGGGTGATGTAAAGAGCATTGCGAAAGGCTACTTGAAGACCTGGGGTCATTCTTATGCCCGCGCTGTAGTTTAAATCTTAAATCCACATAACTTTTTGCTACGTAACTCTGTTTTCTTACAACTATATGTTTCCAAAAAGCTTGTGATGAGATGAAGGCCTTGGAAAATCATCACATCTTTGGATGATCCCGATAGCACAGCGTAAGACTACTTGAACTCCCAGGGGCGTCGTTGTGTCCGCGCAGTTGTTAAATTTTAAATTGGATGTTACTTTTGCTACGTAACTCCGTTTTCTTATTATATTATGTTTTTGCAATGTTATAATAAGACGAATGCCCTGAAAAATTATTACATCATTGGGTGATGTAAACAGCATAGCGAAAGACTACGTGAAGACCTAGGGTCATCGTTATGCCCGCGCTGTCGTTAAATCTTAAATCGATCATAACTTTTGCTACGTAACTCCGTTTTCTTATTATAATATGATTTTGGAAAGACTCTAATGAGACGAAGGTAGTGAAAAATTATTACATAATTGGTGGATGTAATCATCATAACAGAAAACTACTTAGAGACCTGGGGTCGTCATAATGCCCGCGCGGTTATTAAAATCTTAAATCGATCATACCTTTTGCTATGTAACTCCGTTTTCTTATTGTAATATGTCTCTGGTAAGCTTGTAACAAGACGAAAGCCCTAGAAAATTATTACACCATTAGGTGATGAAAACAGCATAACAGAAGACTACTTGGAGACTTGGGGTCATCGTAATGCCCTCGCGGCCGTTAAATCTTAAATCGGCCATAACTTTTACTACGTAATTCCGTTTTATTATCATAATATGTTTCTGGAAAAACTGTTATAAGACAAATGCCTAGAGAAATTATTACATCATTGGGTGATGTAGATAGGATAGTGGAAGACTACTTGAAGACCTGGAGTTATTGTTACGGCTGCGCGGCCGTTAAAATCTTAATAGGTCATAACTTTTGCTACGTAACTCTGTTTTCTTATTATAATACGTTTCTAAAAAGCTTGTAACAAGACGAAGGCCTGGGAATTTGTTACATCATAGGGTGATGTAGATGACAGGGCAGAAGATAATTGGAGACCTAGGGCCGTCGTTTAGCCCGCGCAATCGTTAAATCTTATATCAACCATAACTTTTGCTACGTAAATCCATTTTCTCATTATGACATGTTTCCGGAAAGCTTGCGAAGAGATGAAGGCTCTTAAAAATTATTACATCATTTAATGATTCAGATAGCATAGTGTAAGACTACTTGGAGACCCAAGGTCGTCGCTATGCCCGCCCAGTCGTTAAATTTAAAATCAGAGATAAGTTTTGCTACGTATATCCCTTTTGTTATTATAATATGTTTCTGGAAAAATTTTAAGAAGACAAATTCCCAGAGAAATTCTTACATCATTACGTGATGTAAATAGCATAACGGAAGACTACATGGAGAACTTGGGTCGTCGTTATGCCCACGTGGTCGTTAAATCTTAAATTGGCTGTAACGTTTGCTATGTAATTCCGTTTTCTTATTATAATATATTTCTGGAAAGCCTGTAAAGAGACGAAGGCCCTGGAAAATCATTATATCATTGGATTAAATTGATAGCCTAGCATAAGACTAAGTGGAGACGAAGGGGTGTCGTTATGACCGCGTGGTCATTAAATTTTAAATCGGACATAACTTTTGCTACGTAACTCCGTTTTCTTATTATGTTATGTGGAAAGCTTGTAATGAGATGAAGGCTCTGGAATATCTTTACATAGTCGAATGATACAGACAACAAATCGTAAGAATAAGGGGAGATCCAAATGCGTCGTTTTGCCCGCGCGGTTGTTAAATTTTAAATCGGACACAATGTTTGCTACATAACTCTCTTTTCTTATTATAATATGTCTTTGCAAAGTTTGTAATAGAATGAATGCCCTGGAAAATTATTACACCATTGGGGGATGTAAACAACATAGCGGAAGATTACATAGAGACCTGGGGTCGTCGTTATGCCCACGCGGTGGTTAAAAAGTCTTAAGTTAGCCATAACTTGTGCTACGTAACTCTGTTTTCTTATTATAACATGTTTCTGGAAAACTTATAATGAGATAAAGGGCTTGGAAATTTTTTTTACATCATTGGGTGATGTAGACAGCATAGCGGAAGACAACTTGGAGAACTGGAGTCGTCGTTATGCCCGTGCGGTCGGTAATTTTTTTAAATCGGCCATAACTTTTGCTACTTAACTCCGTTTTCTTATTATTATACGTTTCTGGAAAGTTTGTAATGAGACGAAGGCCTTGGGAAAGTGTTACATCATGGGGTGATGTAGATAACATAGCAAAAAACTACTTGGAGACCTCGGGTCGTCATTATGCCCGTGGGGTCGATAAATTTTTCTTAAATCGGCCATAACTTTTGCTACGTAACACCGTTTTCTTACTATTACATGTTTTTGGAAAACTTGTAATGAGACGAACGCTCTGGGAAATTATTACATCATAAGGTGATGTAGATAACATAACAGAAGACTACTTGGAGACCTAGGGTCGTCGTTATGCCTGCACAGTCGTTAAATCTTAAATCGTACATAACCTTTCCTACGGAACTTTATTTTTTTTATTATAGTATGTTTCAGGAAAGCTTGCGATGGGACCCTTGAAAATTATTACATTATTGAATGATACAGATAGCATAGTGTAAGACTGCTTGGAGACCTTATCCCCATGCAATCGGTAAATTTTAAGTCGAACATAACTTTTGCCACGTAACTCTGTTTTCTTATTATAATATGTTTCTGCAAAACTTGTAGTAAGACAAGGCTCTGGCAAATTATTACATCATGGAGTAATGTAAACAGCATAGCAGAAGACTACTTGGAGACCTGGGTCGTCGTTATGCCCGTACAGTCGTTAAAATCTTAAATCAGCCATAACTTTTACTACGTAACTCCGTTTTCTTATTATAATATTTTTCTTGAGAGTTCGTAATAAGACCAAGGCTTCAGAAAAAAATTTACATGATTGGGTGATTTAATTAGCAAAGCGAAAGACTGCTTCGAGACCTGGGGTCGTTGTTATGCCCGCGCGACTGTTAAGATCTTAAATCGAACGGAACTTTTGTTACATAACTCCGTTTTCTTATTATGATATGTTTCTTGAAGGCTTGTAATGAGATGAAGGCTTTTGAAAATTATTACATCATTGGATGATGTAAATAGCATACCAGAAGACTACTTGGGGACCTGGGGTCATTATCATGGCCACGCAGTCGATAAAATTCTTAAAGCAGTGATAACTTTTGCAACGTAACTTCGTTTTCTTATTATAACAAGTTTCTGGAAGGCTTGTAACGAGATAAAGGCCCTGGGTAATTGTTACATTATGGGGTGATGTAAGTAGCATTCAGAAAGACTACTTAGATATCTAGGGTCATCGTTTTGCCCGCGCGGTCGTTAAATCTTAAATCAGCCATAGCTTTGTTACATAACTCCATTTTCTGACTATAACATGTTTCCTGAAAGCTTGCAATGAGACGAAGGCCCTCTAAAATTATTACATCATTAAATGATTCAGATAGCAAAGTGTAAGACTACTTAGAGACCCAAGGTCATCGTTATGATCGCGCGGTCATTAAATTTTAAATCGGACATAAATTTTGTTACGTAACTCTGTTTTATTATTATAATATGTTTCTAGAAAAATTGTACTAGGACCAATGTGCTGAGAAAATAATTACATCATTGGGTGATATAAATAGCATAGCGAAAGACTACATGGAGAGCTGGGGTCGTCGTTATGCCCGTGCGATCGGTAATTCTTAAATCGGCCATAACTTTTGCTTCGTAACTCCGTTTTCTTATAATGATATGTTTCCAAAAAGCTTGTTATGGGATAAAGGCCCTAGAAAATTATCACATCGTTGGATGATACAGATAGCACAGCGTAAGACTACTTGGACACCCAGCGTCGTTGTTGTGCCCGCGTGGTCGTTAAATTTTAAATCAGACATAACTTTTACTACGTAACTCCGTTTTCTTATTATATTATGTTTTCACAAAGTTTATAATAAGACGAATGCCTTGAAAAAATATTACATCATTGGATGTTGTAAACAGCATAGCGAAAGACTACATGGAGACCAAGGGTTATCGTCTTGTCCGCGCAGTCGTTAAATCTTAAATCGGCCATAACTTTTGCAACGTAACTCCATTTTCTTATTGTAATATGATTCTAGAAAGACTGTAATGAGACCGAGGCCCTGAAAAATTATTACATCGTTGGATTATAGAGATAGCATAGCGTAAGACTAAGTGGAGATCCAAAGGTGTCGTCATTCCCGCGCGGTCGTTAAAGTTTAAATCGGACATAACTTTTGCTATCTAACTTCGTTTTCCTATTATAATTTGTTTCTGAAAAGCTTGTAATAAGGTGAATGCCCTGGAAAATTATTACATCATTGGTGGACGTAAATAGCAAAGCGGAAGACTACTTGGAGACCTGGGGTCGCCATTATGCCCGCGCGGTCTTTAAAATCTTAAATCGGTCATAACTTTTACTACGAAGCTCCGTTTTCTTATTATAATATGTCTTCGGTAAGCTTCTAAAAAGACAAAGGCCCTGGAAAATTATTACATCATTGGGTGATGAAAACAGTAAAGGGAAGACTACTTTGGGACCTGAATCATTGTTACGGCCACATGGCCGTTAAAATCTTAAATCGGACATAATTTTTGTTACATAACTCCGTTTTCTTATTATAATAGGTTTCTGGAAAGCTTGTATCGAGACGAAGGCGTTGGGAAATTGTTATATCATGGGGTGATGTAGATAACATAGCGGAAGACTAATTGGAGACCTAGGGTTGTCGTTTTACCCGCGCGGTCGTTAAATTTTAAATAAACCATAACTTTTGCTACGTAAATTCGTTTTATCATTATAACATGTTTCGAAAAGCTTACGAAGAGATGAAGGCTCTCGAAAATTATTAAATCATTTAATAATTCAGATAGTGTAGTGTAAGACTACTTAGAGACCCAAGGTCGTCGTTATGCCCGCATGGTCGTTAAATTTAAAATCAAACATAAGTTTTGCTACGTGTACCCATTTTTGTTATTATATTATGTTTCTAGAAAAATTGTATGAAGCTAAATTCCCAGAGAAATTCTTACATCGTTATGCCAGTGTAGTCGTTAAATCTTAAATTGGCCAAAACTTTTGCTACATAACTCTATTTTTTTATTATGTTATGTTTCTAGAAAGCTTGTAATAAGATGAAGGCCCTAGAAAATCAATACACCATCAGATGATACAGACAGCATAGTGTATGACTAAGTGGAGATCCAAATATGTCGTTATGCCAGCGCGTTCGTTAAATTTTAAATCAGACATAACTTTTGCTATGTAACTCTGTTTTCATATTATAATATGTTTCTGGAAAGCTTGTAAAAAAATGAATGCCCTGCAAAATTATTGCACCGTTGGGGGATGTCAACAGCATAGCAGAAGATTACTTGGAGACTTGGGGTAGTCGTTATGCCCGCGCAGTTGTTAGAATCTTAAATCGGCCATAACTTTTGCTACGTAACACCGTTTTCTTATTATAACATGTTTCTGGAAAGCTTGTAATGAGATGAAGGCCTTGGAAAATTGTTACATCATTGGGTGATGTAGACAGTATAGCGGAAGACTACTTGGAGACCTGGGGTCGTCGTTATGCCCACGCGGTCGGTAATTTTCTTAAATCGGACATAACTTTTGCTACGTAACTCCGTCTTCTTATTATTATACATTTTTGGAAAGCTAGTAATGAGACGAAGGCCCTGGGAAAATGTTACATCATGGGGTGATGTAGATAACATAGCAGAAGACTACTTGGAGATCTCGGGTCGTCGTTATGCCTGTGCGGTCGTTAAATCTTAAATCAGCCATAACTTTTCATACGTAACTCCGTTTTCTTATCATAATATGTTTTTGGAAAGGTTGCATTGGAATGAATGCCCTTGAAAATTATTACGTCATTGAATAATACAGGCAGTATAGAGTAAGACTACTTGGAGACCCAAGTTCATCGTTATGCCTCCACGGTTGTTAAATTTTAAATCAAACATAATTTTTGCCATGTAACTCTGTTTTGTTATTATAATATGGTTCTAGAAAACTTTTAATAGGATGAAGGCTTTGGTAAATTATTACATCATGGGGTGATGTAAACAGCATAGCGAAAGACTACTTGGAGACCTGGGGTCGTCGTTATCCCCGTGTGGTCGTTAAAATTTTAAATCAACCGTAATTTTTACTGCATAACTCCGTTTTCTTATTATAATATTTTTCTGGAAAGCTCATAATAAGATAAATCCTCTGGAAAATAATTACATGATTGGGTGATGTAATCAGCAAAACGGAAGACTGCTTCGAGAGCTGGGATCGTTGTTATGCCTTCGCGGCCATTAAAATCTTAAACCAGACAGAACTTTTGTTACGTTACTCCGTTTTCTTATTATAACAAGTTTCTGGAAGGCTTGTAACGAGACGAAGGCCCTGCGAAATTGTTACATCATAGGGTGATGTAGGTAACATTGCGAAAGACTAATTCCAGACCTAAGGTCATCGTTTTACCCGCACGGTCGTTAAATCTTAAATCGGCCATAGCTTTGTTACATAGCTCTATTTTCTTGTTATAATATGTTTCTGGGAAGCTTACAATGAGACGAAGGCCCTCTAAAATTATTACATCGTTTAATGATTCAGATAGCATTGTGTAAAACTACTTGGAGACCCAAGGTCGACGTTATGCCCGCACAGCCGTTAAATTTTAAATCTGATACCACTTTTGCTATGTATCTATATTTTATTATCATAATATGTTTCTGGAAAAGTTGTAATAAGACGAATGCGATGAAAAATTATGACATCATTGGGTGATGTAAATCGCATAGCGGAAGACTACATGGAGAGCTGGGGTCGTCGGTACGCCCGCGCGGTCGGTAGTTCTTAAATCGGTCATAACTTTCGCTACGTAACTCCGTTTTCTTATAATGATATGTTTCCAAAAAGCTTGTGATAAGAAGAAGGACCCGGCAAATTATATCATCATTGGATGATATAGATAGCACAGCGTAAGACTACTTGGACACCCAGTGGCGTCGTTGTGCCTGCGCGGTCGTTAAATTTTCAATCGGACATAACTTTTGAAACGTAACTCCGTTTTCTTATTATATTATGTTTCTGCAAAGTTTATAATAAGACGAATGCCCTGAAAAGTTATTACATCATTGGGCGATGTAAACAGTATAGCGAAAGACTACATAGAGACCTAGGGTCGTCGTTATGCCCGCGCAGTCTTCAAATCTTAAATCGGCCGTAACTTTTGCTACGTAACTCCATTTTCTTATTGTCATATGATTCTACGAAGACTTTAATGTGCCAAAAATGCCTGAAAAATTATTACATCGTTGGATTATGCTGATAGCATAGCGTAAGACTAAGTGGAGGTCCAAGGGCATCGTTATTCCCGCACGGTCGTTTAAGTTTAAATCGGACATAACTTTTTTTACGTAACTCCATTTTCTTATTATAATATGTTTCTGGTAAGCTTGCAGTAAGACGAAGGCCCTGAAAAATTATTAGATCAGTGGGGGATGAAAACAGCATAGTAGAAGACTACTTGGAGACCTGGCATTGCCGTTATGCCTGCACGGTCGTTAAACCTTAAATCGGTCATAACTTTTGCCACGTAGTTCCATTTTTTCATTATAATATAAAAATTGTAATAAGAAAATGCCCAGAACAATTATTACATCAATGGGTGATGTAAATAGCATAGCGGAAGACTACTTGGAGACTAGGGGTCATTATTACGGCCACGCAGTCGTAAAAATCTTTAATCGGTCATATCGTTTGCTACATAACTCCGTTTTCTTATTATAATAAGTTTCTGGAAAGCT
>QLOD02169772.1:0-12085 GCA_003260245.2 Sideroxylon spinosum
CGAATTTATTCTCCATCAACTGGATTAATAGGACAACTTCTGTTGTGATATATATTAAACTGTAACGCATATATTTGTGTTAGTACAAAAAATGCATGTGACACGTGGCACATTCCCGAGCTTCGTATCACTGTTCTGTCATGATCGGGAGATATTTCCCCGAATGGAATATGTGTCGAGGGAGGGGAGGATTGCGGAAATACTTATAATTAAATTACATCAGCCAGCTTACGATTATTTCATTACGTAAAGGGGCACTGCATTTGACAAGTGGTAGACCGGTAGGACATTTGTACAGAGTTAAAAAGGTCACATCGCACACAATCCTTCTGCTTATTCCCACGCGTATTTAATGCCACATGACGTTCATTAAATACAATGGCGGCAACATTGAATGCGGAGGTACGTTTATGGAAAGCAAATCTCCCCAAATAATAAGGGCAATCATCAGACTCCTGAGCATGGATAATTAATATATTATTATCCCTGGACTATATATAGAGAAAAAGACAACATTTCCAACGTACGCTCAAACTCTACCCACGAAGTGCTGTCAATTTGAATTCTGATCAAAAGAGCCCTCCCTGACTTAAGTATCAGAGAGATTGTGGTCGGAGACTCTCCTCGGCCTTTTCTCTTAACTTTCTCTCTTTTTCAGGATTGATCCATTGCGCTTCTATGGACGTGACGAGCACCTTCGGCAGCATTCGTTTTTATTGCCTAACATTTGGCACCCACTGTGGGGAACGTTTCTTTTTTGATTCCCCATATCCCGTTAACTGTGAGGAAACCAACCCTCTCCGGAACGAGAAATGACTTCTGGCGGAAATACGACCCCCAAATGACTTCTGGCGGAAATACGACCCCCCCACCATCGCCTGGAAAGAGGGCTGATCAGACTCCCCCGTTACAGAGGGGCAGCTCATTGGTTGTACGAACTCCAGGTCTAGAGTCCGACAGAAAAAGAACGATTGAAAGCCCAGAATTTGCAAAACGCAGGAAGGAGTTGCAGGAGAAGGCGAGTGCGAAGCAGGCAGAGTTGGAGGAAATCCTACTAGAGCTAAGCAGGGAGAAAGGAAAGGCTCTAACCCATGCTCAACTAGGAGGCGATTCTCTGGACGATCGTTCCACTGAAAGCATGGATACCCTTTATGACGAAATACAGGGTCAAGAGGTTGAAGAGGAGAGAGTGGTGGTAGACAGCCCAGGCTATCGAGTTGGGCGCGCGAATCCTAATACAAGGATCGCAAATGCTTCGGGTAACGAAGACATTCGCCCATTTCGGGCCCGGCAGGCGAAGGTCTTCCAAGCCTGAGACGGGACATCTGTTAGACCGCTACAGAGGGAAGTGATGCGAACGAGAAGAGGCCATCGTCAGAAAGGGTATCCCGAATCGAGTGATGATTCCTCAAGTGAAGATCTAATCATGGCAGGGCGAAGGAAGACCGTCAAAGCCAGAAGAACGGAGGGGGTGAAATATAGTCGAGAACGCGTTTCAGACCAGAGTACGCGAATGATGGCCAGGAAGGCACTTGGAAGAATAACCGCCACCCCTTTTATTGAAGAAATATCCGAGGCGGAGCGCCCTAGGAAGTTTCAGACGCCGCGGTTCACCCTTTATGATAGCAGGGGTGACCCCCTGGCCCATTATCGCCATTACGTTCAGGCGATGGCACTGTGGAGCTCGAACGATAGGTTGATGTGCAAGGTCTTCCCTTCAAGCCTGGGGGATACGGCGCTCCAATGGTTCCATAAACTTCCCTCCGGAAGTATTGGTTGTTGGCAATAGCTTGCCGAGGAGTTCGTCAGTAGGTTCTTGGCTAATGCTAAGCAGCCAAAAACCCCTGACGTGCTCTTAACACTGAAAAAGAAGAACGGCGAGTGTTTAAGAGACTACTCCCAAAGGTACATGGAACTTTACAATGAAGTTGACGGATGTTCTGAGTAGTTGGCCGTTACTTCATTCAAGTTGGGTTTACAAAGAGGCGATAAATTATGGCTGTCGCTGACCAAAAAATCGGTAGCAACTATGTCTGATCTTATGTGCAGGATCGAGAAATATGCCAAGGTGGAAGACGAAATCAGGCCTCTTGAACATAGGGAAACCAAGGCACCATTTGTTAAGAAAGAGAAAGACCAGGGGAGAAGGCCGAACTTTATCAGGGAGGGAAAATCGGTGTTCGAAGCTGTTAACACAATTTTCAAGGAGCCTATTTTCAGAATTATCCCCCAGATTAAAGATAAGCCATATTTTCACTGGTCGAGAAAGCTTTCCGATTTCCCAGGGAAAGAGGACCACAAGGACTACCGTTCTTATCATCAGGATCGGGGGCACCGCACTGGGGAATGTCGCTCCCTGCGATTCCACCTCGAGGATTTAGTGAAAGAGGGACACCTGAAAGAATTCATCGACAAGTCCAAGGCGGGGAACGACGAAGAGTTTCCCCGAACCCAGCGGGGGAACCAAGGAAGAAGGGAAGAGAGGACCGATGAAGGGCCCTATGTGAATGGGCCCCAGCCACCTCCGAGGAATAGGAAAAGAAGGGACGTACAGAGACCGGCCGTTATCCATGTCATAGACATGGAGCAAGCCCCATGGGTTACGGGAAGTCCTGCGTGTAGTATCAAGGAGGTTTGCAGAGTTTCGGGTTCTCCGAGCAAACGCCATCGAATGGAGGCTGTTCAGGAAATCACTTTTGACATAAAGGAATATTTCGACGTCCAGAAACCCCATAATGATGCCCTGGTGGTCACCTTGGGGATGTTCGATTCAGAGGTGAGGAGAATTTTGGTTAACCCTGGGAGTTCGACAGAGGTTATGTTCCTCGGCTTGTTCAGGAAACTTGATTTGACTGAGGAAGATCTTGAGCCGGTTGTGTGTCCCCTAATCGGGTTCAATTCCGCGCCAGTTTGGCCCTTGGGAAAAGTGGTTAACCCCGTCCGAACTGGTCCAGTTCAGCACGATGTAGAATTTACTGTGGTCGAAGCCCCATCTTCTTATAATGCTATTGTGGGAAGGTCGTGGATACATGCCCTCAAAGCGGTGCCGTCAACGTACCATCAAGTTCTAAAGTTCCCCTACGGCGGGGAGGTAGTCGAGATCAGGGGCGATCAGGATGCCTCTAGGAAATGCTTCACCACGGCGTTGGGATCGAGGACTCTTCCCGAGTAGGTTCAACTTACTGAACTGCCCGAGGACACCCCCAAAATCGATGACATCGGCGGAGATCCAGAAAAGAAGGCCGTTGAGAGCTTAGAGAAAGTCTGGGCCGATCTGACTGATCGGGGGAGGTTTTTTCTGATCGGCTCTGATATAAGGGCCGAGGAAAAGTTGAAACTGGCGGAGACAATGCGGAGAAACGTTGGAACATTCGCCTGGACGCCCCAAGAGAGCCAGGTATTTCTCCCGAATTCATAAGCCATAAGCTTAATGTGGAGCCTGGGGCAAGACCAGTGGTCCAAAAGGCCCGAAGGTCTGCACTTCAACATGCTGAGGTTGTTCTGGAAAAAGTCGAAAAACTACTTGAGGCTGGAGCTGTTAGGGAAGTTTATTACCCACAATGGCTCGCCAATACGGTGGTCGTGAAGAAAAAGAACGGAAAGTGAAGAGTCTGTGTTGACTACACGGATTTGAATAAAGCATGTCCGAAGGACGCGTTCCCTTTACCAAAAATCGATCAACTAGTTGATTCAACGGCCGGGAGTTTGCAAATGTCTTTTTTGGACGCGTATCGAGGTTACCATCAGATCCCCGTGTACGGACCCGATTAGGAAAAAACCTCTTTTATCACCCCCAGGGGGGTTTATTGCTACAAAGTCATGCCATTTGGGCTGAAGAATGCCGGAGCCACTTACCAAAGAATGATCACCAAGATGTTTAAAGATGACCTTGGTAAAATTATGGAGGTTTACATTGATGATATGGTGGTTAAAAGCAAAGACTCGGATACTCATATTCAACATCTACAGCACGTCTTTTCTATCTTGGATAGATATGGCTTGAAACTCAATGCCGCTAAATGTGCTTTTGGGGTAGGCTCAGGGAAGTTTCTGGGGCATTTAGTCACCAGGAGAGGAATTGAAGTCGAACCCAAGCAGATTCGGGCCATCTTAGCTGTCTCTCCGCCCCGTACAAAGAAGGAAGTGCAGAAGTTAACAGGGATGGTGGTAGCCCTAAACAGATTTATAAGCCGAGCATCAGATAAATGTAGGCCGTTCTTCAAACTGTTAAAAGGGGCTAACAGAATGATTTGGGACAAGGAAGCCAGCGGGGCACTGGAGATGCTGAAACAATATTTGGTGACAGCCCAGATTTTGTCAGCCCCCGACCCCGGGGATGTCCTACAAATCTACCTGCCCGTTTCTGACTCTGCCGTTAGTGCAGTTTTGCTGAAAGAAAAATAAGGAAGGCAGAGTCCCATCTATTATGTGAGCAAAACATTACAGGGAGCAGAGTGTGGATATTTACCTCTGGAAAAGTTGACTCTGGCGTTGGTGATGGCATCCAGGAAGTTGGCACATTACTTCCATGCTCATACCATCCAAGTGGTAACTGGTCAACCACTCGGCCAGTTGCTAAAAAGAGTAGATATAACCGGGCGGATGGCTAAATGGGTAGTTTCCTTTACCGTATTCGACATAAGATTTGTGCCCAGGACCGCCATTAAGGCCCAAGTCTTGGCGGATTTTGTAGCGGAGTTCAGCCACCCTCCTTCCGAGCAGTTGGCAGAAATCTGGCACCTCACGCTCAGACATGAAGCAGAAATAGTCTCTGGAGCGGTTACACCCTCTTGGTTGATTAAGGTAGATAGCTCAGCATCTAAAATGGGAGCCGGAGTGGGAGTAGTCTTGACCACCCCGGAGGGAGTCACCATCGAGTACACAGTAAAACTTAAGTTTAGTGCTACAAATAATGAGGCCGAATATGAGGCCCTTTTAGCTGGACTTAGCATAGCCCAGAAGTTGTTTGCCCACAATGTATTGATCAAAACAGACTCACAATTAGTGGCAAATCAGCTCAAGGGTGAATATGTGGCAAGAAGTGAAAAAATGGTGGCTTACTTGGCCTTGTCAAAAAAGAGGTTGGAAAATTTCAACGTTGTTGGCATCGAACAAGTGGGAAGAGATCATAACAGTCATGCTGACGCTTTGGCAACTCTCGCCTCTTCCCCGGGGACGAGGTTTTCGAATACAGTCTTCCTCGAGGAGCTGAGAGAGCCAAGTGTCTCCATCCCGCGAGAAGTCAGCTGCATGCGAGAAGGTCCCTCCTGGATGGACCCAATTATCATGTATCTAAAAAATGATGCCCTTCCTGATGATAAGATAGAGGCGAGAAAGCTGAAGATAAAGGCTGCAAGGTTTTGGCTGTCTTCCGACCTCAAACTCTATAAGAGATCCTTTTCTGGCCCTTATTTGCTCTGCGTCCACCCAGATAAAGTATCGGATTTCCTTTTTGAAATCCATGAGGGTGTTTGCGGAGCACATACTGGGGGCAGGTCAATGGCCCATCGAGCAATCTCTCAAGGTTACTGGTGGCCGAGGATGGGGTGAGATGCCCAAGCTTACGTTCGGAAGTGTAAGAAGTGCCAACAGTTTGCCCCGTTTCTGCATCAACCAGCTCTGGAACTTAACCCACTCACTAGCCCTTGGCCGTTTGCCCAATGGGGTTTGGATATAGTCGGCCCAATGCCTACGGCCACCGGAAACAGGAAATGGCTACTAGTCGGAACAGATTATTTCACAAAGTGGGTTGAGGCCGAACCTCTTGCTCATACTAGAGATTCGAACACAATCCGCTTTTTGTGGAAGAACATCATCACGAGGTACGGTATTCCCAGGGCGCTCATCTCCGACAATGGTACGCAATTCGATAGCTCCCCATTCAGGGAGTATTGCTCAAGGTATGGAATAAAAAACATCTACTCAACACCCGCCTATCCCCAGAGCAATGGTCAAGCCGAGGCCACGAATAAAGTTGTCTTGAACGGCATCAAGAAAAAACTAGAGTCGGCTAAGGGCAAATGGGTTGATTAACTACCTTCTGTACTCTGGACGTACAGAACTACACCAAGACGATCAACAGGCGAATCACCATTTGCTCTTTCCTACGGAACAGAGGCTGTGATCCCCCTTGAGATAGGAATGCCAACCATACGCTCACAGGCTTTTGACAGAGGTGAAAACGATTTGGCTATGACTAGAAGTTTGGACCTAATAGATGAGAAGAGGGAATTAGCTGCCCTAAGGCTGGCCAACTACCAACAGAGTACGAGGATGGGATATAACAAAGGAGTGAGGAAGCGAGAATTCAAGGTTGGCGATTTTGTACTAAGAAAATTGATGGGAACCAGGAGGAACTTAAATGATGGGAAGCTCGGCGCGAATTGGGAAGGCCCATTTCGGATAAAGGAGGTGCTCGGTAACGGTACCTACCATTTGGCAGATATGGATGACAAGCCCATAAAGAGGCCATGGAACATAGCGATTATTCTATATGTAAGGTTTTCGCTTTGTTTTACATAAGTTTGTATCTATGTTTACTTTGAACAATACAGGATTATTTTCAATAAGAATGCGAGGAGAATACTGTCAGCCAGAAAACATAGCCTCACTGGTTTACCGGTGTTGGCTCGCCCCATTGGACTCATCCAATGATGGTAACAGAAAGCATAGCCTCACCGGTTCACCGGTGTTGGCTCGCCCCACTGGACTCATCCAATGGTGGTAACAGAAAGCATAGCCTCACCAGTGGACAATTCCTACGACGGTTAAAGTGAAGCTGTTTCAATGATATGGCCAACCACATGCCGAACTATTACACCCCTGGGATGTCCGCTCGGCATCATACGAAATGTACAGTTCACTGACCACATACCCAGGGAGCGAACGTTGAAGTTGAGTCCTCAAACGAGAAATCAATACTATGAGGTATTTTATTTAACTAAGTTTAAATAACTGGTCATTAAAGCAACGACACGTGAGTGGGGGCTGGCTTTGTTTTGAACCCCTTCGGAACTAATTCCGCTAATTAATCTTTAGCCGGGGCACCTCGAAGCCACACGAACACCCCAATCACCCGGTGCGGTTGAGATGAAAGCAAATCATTTGATATATAATCTGATTATTCATTCACTGCATATAAGAGTTATAGAGGTCGGGGAGGATTGCAAGGAGCGTTATACGCAAGAAAAACGAGGTTTTTTAGTTGTTTTCACAAATTCCTATCCATAAAAACGAAGTTTGGGTGAGGGAAAAGCAGTCTGAATGTTTATTTAGAGTGACTATTCCCATCCCACAAGACCTGCTACTTCTATAACCCCTCTATTGTTCGTAAAGGTGCTCGGCTACACTTCATGTTACTCATTTTTCAACTACTTTAAAGACCACGAACGTCAACATAATACATAAGTTTTTCTTTAGGAGCAACCATTCCAAATTCCACATGGAGTTTATATCTTAGATTTAGAGCAAAACTCAGCTGCACGCCTACTTGTCGTTCATTCTGAGTACTTTTCACTAAGTACTCTCATATTACAGATTAGCAAAATCATACAATCATTATCCATCTCGAAAGAAAAGAAGGAAAAGTATAACTACCAGTGAACATAGATGTCAACAGCGAAATTTAAAAACAGGGCAAGTTAGGCAGAAAGCTATGTAAACTCATCCGTTAAGAACATTGACAATAATAAAGAGACATTGTTCACAAATAAATACAAGATAAAATAAGGAACGAGCTATTCCTAGTCTATTCCTTAGAGGCCTCCTCGTTGCTCGGCACATAGACCTCACTCTCTTCCAAAGATGGCTCGATTTGCTCTTCGAGGACCGAAGTTCGCAGCTCGGTGGGTTCCACGAAGGCTTGAGTAGGCTGCTCAGCGGGCTCTTCGAGGAATGGAAACGGTAGCTCGGCAGGCTCTCCAACGACCGGCGTTTTCGGGTCGCGATCGAAACTGAACTTAGGAATCAGCGAGTCGGGTTTGGGGAATGGCACGTTTCTCTATATCTCAGAGGTGGAGTCTACGTTTAATCTCTGCATTGCAGCCTCCCAACCATCCAAGAAATACTCATTTCTCGTGTCCCCGATCTGACCTACGAAGTCGTTAAATTGAGCTTCAAGGTCCCGAGCAGCTCTGCTTTCGGCCTCCTCCATTTCCTTCTTAAGCTCGAGCTGGGCAATAGTTTTCTTTCTGAGGTCTTCCTTCAATCGAAGGTTGTCCTTTAGCGTGTCATCGTATTTTTGCCCAAGCTCAGTGATGCTCCTTTTTAATGATTTTTTTTCGGCACTAGCTTCGCCGAGCAGCTTTATCTTCTCTAAGACCTCCTCATCTTTGGAAGCCAAACGGGCCAAAGCAGCATCCATTTTCCTTTGGCTGGTGTCGGCCCGTTCTTCGGTGGATGCAGCGTCGCACCGAGCTGAATCCAATTCTTTTTTCAGCTCGGTTTTGTCGCTTTCAAGCCCACTGACTCTCGCCTTTAAATCTCGTACGTACGTATCATCCCTGCTGACCTTCTCATGGAGGTCGTTGCTTCGAGTTATTAGCTCCATGGCGTAAAAAGTTGACTGCCGAGAAGGAAAGGGAATCAGAAGCGAACTAATAAAAAGGGATAATACCCGAAAGTACGAGCCTGGGTAGAATTTAACTACTCAAATTCATGCGTAGAGTTGCTTACCGAGGGAAGGGATTTCATGAGCGAACTCTGTAAATCCTCCATTTTGTTTTTCCTCGTAGCGTGAACGTCACGAGGAGGGATTATAGCCTTGAGGAAGAGCTCGGGGAAGTTCATGGCGGAATCACGGAGGGAGAACGGTCGGCTCTCAGGGGACTCCAGTGAAGGAATCAGGATCCTTGGGTACCAGGTGGTTGAATCCCTTGGTAGACCCTCCGAAGGGGTAACTTGGGGTGGCACTCGACTGGAGCTCCCCTCACCTCCTACAGATGTCTCTTTAGGTGGAGGAGGAATGGGAGGCAACGATGAAGACCTCGATGCTCCTCTATCTGAGCTCGGAAATGGTTGAGCTGAAAGTGGAGGTTCCCAAGCAACAAAATCAGAAGTGCCTTCCATTCGCTGTTTCTTCTTTCCACGGGAGTCCTCCGCCTCTGCTTCTGTGGTCCTTTTTGGGAGAGCTGGAGGTTCGCTTATGGAGACCCCTTTCCGTCTGTGTTCGGCTCTCCTTTCGTCCTCTCTCCTCCTCTCTTTTTCGGCGCGCCTCTGTTTAGCCAGATCCTCTGCCGCCCTCTTGATGTCTCGTTTAGGCGCCATCTTCGGGTTGACTGCCTGGAGAGGTAAAGCTTATAAGGCAGGACTGTCTGCTTCTTCCTCAGCAACTGCTGTGGCGAGTGGAAGGTAGGGGTGGCGATCGTAGTAATATTTGATCTTTTCCTCGTCAGACCAGGTAAGCCACTGGTGCAGTTTGTCCGATGCCACTCCGATACTAAAGCCCTGGGGTGGAGAGACAAATGAACGATAGACTGGCTGGAAGTTGAACAGGATTGGTGCCGACCTAGCGAATGGGTACGCGCCTGGCTCGCCGAGGAATTTGAGCACTTCCTCAATATGATTGGTGTCGACTCCAGCAGCCCTGCTCCAAGATTTCTTTTCTCGAGGATCTGAGTTCAAAAATGGACGGCAGTTAATTCGTGTTATATAAAAAAAAAAGAGGGGGGAAAAAACAAACTATAACCCAACCTGGCCCCGATGACGCCGTAGTCAGTGGGGAGAAGTCATCTTCCCCGGGCCTACACGTCCATTCCCCGGACACGACGTACCAGTCGTCCTCGAAGCCCTTGATATTATCAGGCAACATGTGCACCAAGGCCTTCTCTGGCCGGGACTTCAAGTACCATCTATCTTTCCCCTTCCTAACTTTTGGAGATTATAGCAATAAAGCAAATCGAAGACGGAAAGGTGAAATCCGTATCTACAGTTCATTTCCTCTACCCCATTCACTATTCTGTAAAAATTGTGTGTAACAAACCTAGGGGAAAGGTTGATCGTGTGAAAGACTAAACGAAGGAAACGGAAAATAGGAAACCTAAGACCCTCCTCAGTGATGGCTACAATGGGGAAGAGACCGATTTCGTGTTCACCCTCTTCCCCGAACCTGATATGGACATTATCAGGAATGTCGAACCTTTCTTTGAAACTCCCTAAACCTCTCTCGGCCTCGATTTGATCCGTTAACCTACCCATTTTCGTCCTAATCGAATGAAGTAAGGGAAACGAAAAGGATCGAGAAAAATACTCACCGAACGGAAGCACAGAAGACATTGGGCTACTAAACCGAAAGAGATACGGGAACGCGAAATAACAAGTATAAGGGAAAGTGTGAAGAAAATGATGAAAAAGAATGAGTTTTGTTCGAACCAACAGGTGAAGAGTCGAGGTTGAGCGGGAAAAGGGGTATTGATTACCACTGCCCGAAATGACATAAATTCGGCAGGACGCAATCAGTCTTTTGGGTTTTTGGGTGCGAGAAGCTTAGTTCACTCGCTCGAAGCTCACCAGTCACTTCACGCGCTAGACGCGTAATGGTTACCACCAATCGAAAAGTCACACGGTAAATCCCATATAAAAAGGAAAAGAATACGAGAAGGCTCAAAATAAATGCTTCTGACGGCGGCATTTGTTTCCTCTACTCTGTTTAGGAAAATAAATTTCCCAACCAGAGTGGGGGCATAATGTTAGTACCAAAAATGCATGTGACACGTGGCACATTCCCGAGCTTCGTATCACTGTTCTGTCATGATCGGGAGATATTTCCCCGAATGGCATATGTGTCGAGGGAGGGGAGGATTGCGCAAATACTTATAATTAAATTATATTAGCCAGCTTACGATTATTTCATTACGTAAAGGGGCACTGCATTTGACAAGTGGTAGACCAGTGGGACATTTGTACAGAGTTTAAAAGGTCACATCGCACACAATCCTTCTGCTTATTCCCACGTGCATTTAATGCCACATGACGTTCATTAAATACAATAGCGGCAACATTGAATGCGGAGGTACGTTTATGGAAAGCAAATCTCCCCAAATAAGAAGGGCAATCATCAGACTCCTGAGCACGGATAATTAATATATTATTATCCCTGGACTATATATAGAGAAAAAGACAACATTTCCAAGGTACGCTCAAACTCTACCCACGAAGTGCTGTCAATTTGAATTCTGATCAAAAGAGCCCTCCCTGACTTAAGTATCGGAGAGATTGTGGTCGGGGACTCTCCTCGGCCTTTTCTCTTAACTTTCTCTCTTTTTCAGGGTTGATCGATTGCGTTTCTGTGGACGTGACGAGCACCTTCGGCAGCATTAGTTTTTATTGTCTAACAATTTGAATACACAATAAAAAATAATATTTTATTAAATTTTTTAATACCCATCATTTATTTTACGATGGATTGAGTTTTTTTTTTTGGTTAAAATGTTATAAATTCATTAATGTAAATCCATAACCAAAGCATCAATGATAAACAAGGGAGAAGATGAAATCCAAACCCTTTGGCCACGCGTAGAACCAAATACTCGTGCAAGAGCGCGAGCCACCTAGTTTGCTAATTTATGAACGAAACGAAAAGAGTAATTGTCCATTTCCCTGATCTTTACAATCATCAATTACTATCCCAAAATATGATAAATCTGCAAAGAATCTGTTTGGAGAGCTTGTATCGCGAGTTATGCATTAGATTCAATAATGAACCTTTGCAAGTCCATCCCCTTCAACCAACTAAGAGTCTCACGATAACTCAACGTTTCTGTTGTGATAGGGTTATCCTTTCCGTAAAGAGAACCACCAATAGTTGCTACCATAATCCCTCTATCAGCCTTGAAAATGTATCCATAACTCATATGTCCATCCTCCTTAGCTGCATCGATGTTGCATTTCAATAGGTGCAGGTTTCTCCTATGTAAAAATAGACATCCCAATCCCTAGAGATTGTGATACAGGAGCAGCTCTGGCTTGCTGCCATTGGTTAAGTAACGTACGTGCAAAATTAAATATATAGAATGTAGACTTGCTATTCCCATTCCATACAAAGTCGTTGCAATTAAACCACAAACTCCAAAATAAAATGGCTGCCAGA
>QLOD02169780.1:0-12084 GCA_003260245.2 Sideroxylon spinosum
GTTCCAATAGAATTCAGTGCTCTCATAGTTTTAAAACGGATGTTGAATATTACATGTATAGTACATCTTCCACACAAGCAACGTGGTGCTTTAACACATCTCGATGTGAGACAAAAGTGCTTCATCATGCACGCTTCAGTGGTGTCTTGCTTGGCCTCTTATCAGCCTGTCCACATCACCGCCGATCTGTCATTTCTCCTCTTTTCAGCACACACTCCCGCGTGATCTCATACTTCCAATTGGCTATTGGCTTTGATATCATTTTTATTGACCCACATTCTCACAGTATAATATTGTTCACTTTTGGCTAGCTAGGTGAGATGCGAGGACTTTGCAAAGGGTCACCGATCCTAGTACCACTTTCGCTTGATCATGCTTGGCCCTAGAGTTCCAATGGAATTCGGTGCCCTTACGATTTTGAAACGTGATGTACTTGGGAGATATTAAATCTCACATATATGACATTCACCTCAGATTGTCGGTGGTAGTTTACGTAGCCTCTCGTCGGTTCTCCCAAATGATTGCTAGCTCGTTAGACATGTGTTACAACTTTTTGTTTTTATTATATTTTTATTTTCGCTTGAAGGATTGATATGTTACATTTTTTGGGCAAGTCTATAGTTGATTATTTTGTTGCTGTTGGGGGTATTTGAAAGTTTTTTTAATTCATTTTTTTTAATTAAAAGTTACATGTTTTTGCATTAAATGTTGCATATACCGATTTCTTTCTCTGTTATAAACTTGGATATATTGCAAAAATCCGTAGCAGTGTGCGAGAATCCAACTAGTTTAACTTGAAAGATTGGTAACTGGTACACTTTTTTATATTGAAGATGGATTTAATACCGGTTTTCTAGTAAATCAAAGTAAGAAGCAAGAATTAAATCTAGCTACTGCATAACTAAATGGGTAGTTAGCTCACCTAGCGTGTTTGACACTGAGATTGATGGAATGCCCTTACAGAAGTCATACATTTTGCAGCAGTTGACGGCCTTCTATCGTACACGAGTACATTTTAGTATGTTTTAGCGAAAGTGAGTTGGTCAAGTTGATTCCATCTCGTTTCCTCCACCCGAGCATGCAGTTGGTCCCTGGAGTAGCCAGGGATTGTTAGATCACTCTTGGATATGGAAAAGAGTTCCTTTAGAATGGTGACACTTTTCGGTCAAATGTTGGTGAAGTGTAAAACTAATGTGACAAAATAAAGAAAAAGAAATTGTTATGCTTTACTATTAACTAATAACTATCAGTTTTTGGGTATGTATTGACACACCTTTTCCACCTATTTCTGATGACAATTTCCTGTTTCAGATTCTAGAGCAGCATATTCGGATGGTTCTCCCTGGTTTGAAGGCTGAGCTAAATTCTTATTTGCTTACTGTTGTTAAAGAGTTGCGTGCATATGGAGAGGCCCTGGAATCAAAGGTAGGCAATGTGAATGTACAAGTTTTTTAGCATTTTCAATGTTCGATGGCACATATAGTTTGACACAGAAAGTGTTTTTGCCTATGGTTGGAGTATAAATGTGATTGTTTGCTTCCTGCTGCTAATTTTTATTAGTATGAAGCTTTAGACTTTCTGCTTCCAAAGCCGTTGATCTAGTTTTTACCTAAAAGTGTTTTTGTCTATGGTTTGGGCATAAATGTGATCATTTGCTTCCTGCTGCTAATTGTTATCAATATGAAGCTTTAGATTTTCTGTTTTCAAAACGGTTGATCTGGTTCTTAGCTAAATGGAGGGGTGGACAATGGGCAGGTGGGCTGGATCACCTCTGAGCATTATATTTTCATCCCAAACTTGGCCTATATCAATTCTTAAGTAATACACCCTCCCAAATAAGCCCACTTAAATTATAAAATAATTTTTTACCATTTATCTCATAATTATTTTTGCAATTTACTCAATTAAAAATAATTGAGCAAAGCTGCAAAATCCAATTCATTACCTAACAAATAAGTAGAAATTTATTATTTGATGTTTGTGTGCTGTATTCCTAGTCTATTATTATATTTTTATTTTTATAATTTATAAATAATATCTCAATTATAAAATTACATTCTAATATCTTTAGGTCGGGCCTCGGACAACATATTAGTCCTAAACATTTTCCTAGATCCATCACAAATAATCTAGCAACAAATCCAAGCGCTAAAATATATGGACGGGTCCAGTGGGCGTGCGGACTAATGTCTACCCCTGGCTACATTTGGTATGTTAGACTTTTAGATATTATTTTTTCTGTAGCACCTAGCTATATGTGCTATGTTACACTTTTAGATACTATTTTTGTAGTAGCTCAAAAATCCGTATCAATGAAGTTTAAATATTTTTAACCAATTATATATAAGAAACATTTATTAAACAAAATTATTGTATTTTTAACATGCTCATGACTATTCAAGGGTCATTTGTGGCACAATCTTTAAGATTTTAGAGCTTGCTATATTTTGCTACTGAATTTTATTGCCTTCGACTTTGCCACTGGACGACATTAATGTTGGACATGAATTAACTTTTTATCTTGTGTGGAGGGCTGCTGCTTGTTTGGCACATGTAATTAAAACAGATGTTTGGAAATTTCTTGTTGAACTTTTATTCCTTGACTCTCGTCTCTGAACATTTGATTGCTTTGCATGAACTAGGCTGATCAAGGAGCCATTCTATTGAACATTTTGACAAAATACTGTGAAGGTGAGTTATCTGGGTTACTATATCCATTTTTCTTATGATGTCTTACATATTCTATTTAGGGGTAATTACACTTTACCGCTTGTAATTTGGACTAAAGATACTTGAATCCCTCTGGTTAAAATTCAACACATAACCCCTTCGTGTTTTAGACTAAAGTGTAAATTAACTGAAAATGTTAAATTTAATTATGTTTATGCGACACGTGCAATATAAATTCAGATGTAGTCGTCCAAAAAATATTGTTTAGAAAAATAAAGGCAAATTAAGTCTTTTTAAAAAATAAAACAATGTTTTATTTTAACATAAAAATAAGAAAAAATGTAATTTTTTGTATCTATTTTTGTAAAACTATTTTTCTCTCGACTAATTTTGACTCATGAGGCTCAATCTAATTAAATTTAATAAATTCAATTAGTTTTGCATTTTAGTCTAAAACATGAAGGGGCGCTGTATTGATTTTTAAACTAGAGGGAGATCATGTGTTTTTCAGCGAAATGTCAAAGGAGTAAAATATAATTACCCGTTCTATTTAACTTGTTGAAATGTTTTATACTACAAAACGCACACACAAATATGAACATTGGCTACAAGCACAACATGAATACATGTACGAGATGGTAGAAACTGCATCACTTAACATTATGTGAAGCAGCATTCCGCCCGTCCCTTGGTGTTTGGTGAAAATTATATTATATTTTACTTTCTTTGTATATAATTATTACAAACCACAAAATATTAAAAAATTGACTTTTGTAGAAAGCAAGGAAATAGGTGAGTCAGGGATATGAAAACATATGCACACACACACATATACATATATATATATATATATAATGTTCAAACCACTAAAAGTATTAAAAGAATAACACTAATTCAACATTTGAATTTATAAGTCAAATATTATTCAACGTAAAATTATGAGGTAGAGATGAGACAATTTTTGGTGCTTCACATAAATGTTTGGATTTTGTTGTTATATTTTTTTTTTCAATTTTACCTTAGAGAAGCTTATCAATTTTACTTTTGAATTGTGAAATAACCACACAAAGTTGAGTAGTCACACGTAGCACGTCTTCAAAATACCTATAAGTCAACATTCTAGAGAGTCCTTGCTTTATAAGTTTTGTTAAAATGTTAGCCACTATATCACCTGAACGCTTGAATTTTTAGGAAGAGGAACAAATTTATTGTTTATATTGAATTATTTTTTCTCAATGCATCCTCTCACGTGATTTTTTTGAAGAGGCAAAAAACATGCAAACATTTATTTTTGAGTGGCAGTGACTCGGTGAGGTTTGATTCAGGAGTTTTGCCTACTTTGCCATCTTACCTAAAAACTTACCTGACAATCTTACAGGTTTCATGTATACTAAGTGTTCTATATTATACATTATGAATTTATGTTATGTTTGATTGATTTTGGAATATTTAGTAGTTTCCTAATGCATAATTGTATTAACTACTCATTACTAATTTTTTCATATAAGTTGCATGAGGCACTTGAATAGACTTTGAGCAGGGAATATTTGAGGGGCTTCTATGATGGAATAAATTGATTTTTGGTATTTCAAAGGTCTTTTTCACCTTGTTAGCGTGACATAAGTCATTAGTAGATAAAGTGATGCATCTCAAACTGGTATTTCATAGGTCTATCTACATGAGAGAGGGTATGTTGGGATTTATCTCACATCTATAAAGTAATGTATCTCAAACCGGTATAAGTTCCTATGAGCCTCTCCACTCTTTGGTTTCGAGTTGAATGCTTTAACACCTCTCTTAGTGATTTCAACCAATCAGTTGCTTTTAAGTCGACTCAAGCAACAATTTTCGGAAAATATTTTTTTTAATTCCTTTAAAAGGAAAAAGTATCCAATTAGCTTATTTATTTATTTTTTTTTGGGAAGGAAATTGTAAACACTACAATCTTGGAAGAATCGTTTTGTTTTTAAATTTCATTTTTTATAATTTGTTAATTTATTTTTTACATGTTAGATGGACTATGAATTGAGCTCAGATACCAAGTTAAATTTCTAGGAGAGTAGGGACAAAGATGGAATGGTAGAGAAAAAGAGAGATTAAGAGGCACAAGGTAGACAGCTAATAAGAGAGTACAAAAATTAAGATTGTCCTCTCTTACCCTCTTGAATTTATATTAATGTAGTAGCAATTATAAAATTGCCTCAAAACTCTTAACACATATCAGAGTCCTTATGATGCAATTTTCCTAGCATATGCTAAGTCGTCCCCCCCTCCCCTTTCTCTCATGGGTTTCCTGCTCCCTGCCCATCTTTTCTCTTGATGTTCTTCCTCTTTCATTTAAAGCCTTTTGCAGAGATTTTTACTTTGCATTTGTTATTTGTTTCCTTGATTAACAGCTTTTTTCTGCAACTTGGGACAAAAATAACAGCTTTTTCTGCACTGGTGGATGGGACAAGTCAAGAAATAGCAACCAAAGAGTTGTCAGGGGGAGCTCGAATCAAATACATTTTTCAGTCAATGTTTGTAAAGAGTTTGGAGGTGCAGTACAGTTTCCATAATTATTTGATTTGCTTGATTGTATATCTTATCGCTGAAAGATGCTAGTTTCAATCTATTTTTCAATACATTCTGCTTTTTCTACTTGGTACTGTTATTGTTATCATCTTCCCTGTACATTTATTGACTTTTCTTGATTATAAAAAAATTATTTAGTTACTGCAGTAAATAGTCTAACGACATTTATTAGATTTTATGTGCTACATTGGCGGGTAACTGTCTCAGGTTGTGTGTAGGAAGTGGACCCTTGTGAAGATCTTACTGAAGAAGATATTAGGACAGCTATCCAAAATGCTAATGGTCCCAAACATGCATTATTTGTCCCAGAGGTGAGTTTCCATGTTTGAATATGTGCTCTACTTTGACTTGTTTCCATGGTTGACCTCACATTTCAAGAATGCTTAGCATATTTATTTTATAATTATTTATTATGCTATACCTGTCAGGTTCCATTTGAAGCTTTGGTTAGAAAACAAATTGCTCGACTGTTACATCCCAGTCTTCAGTGTTTGCAACTTGTCTACGATGAACTGCTAAAGGTGAAGTAAACCTTACTGGGACATGGTATTCTGCTTTCCAATCTCTGTCTCAGATATGTCCATCCAATTAATTTTCATGCAGATGAGCCGTACCTGTGAGACAATAGAGATACGAAGATTTCCCATATTAAGACGCCGTTTAGATGAAGTAGTTGGGAAGTTTCTGCTAGATGGTCTAAAACCTGCTGAAAGAATGATAGAGAGCATTATTGAGATGGAGGTTTTGTAATCTCTCTTTGTTCTTTTCTTTAATCTCTGTTATCATGTGAGAACTACTATCCTGTTTTAGCCCTTTAGGTTTCCATAAATATTTAGGACATTGAATCTATTTGTTTAATTAGTTTGATATACCTTGTTGGGTCCATCTTATGCCATCGGAGTGTTTTTGTCTCCAAATAATTTTTTCTAGTGTTGAACCTCCCAAGAAATTTTTTCAATTCGCACTTTGAATAATCTTCTTGTCAAACCTCTTTCCAGGTTTCTCTCCCTCTCTCTCTCTCTCTCGCTCTCTCTCTCATGTTGGTCACTCATCTAAAGAGGGCCTAGTATTATTGTTATTATTTATTTATTTATTTTTAAAATTTTTAAGAGCCGAACACTTGTCGAACACTTAGCCATCCCACGTGGCAACAGATTCCAATATAGAAGGAAATTTTGAAATTAAATATTAAGACAACTTAAATCTTGGCCTATTGTTTCATTCTCTTTTATTTTTATTTTATTTTTCTATTTTAGGCATTCAAAACCTAAATAAGATGTAAATGTATTGTTCGAATATTTAGAATATTCTAGAATAATTGTAGCTGTGAGGATTTGAGAGATTTGATTTTATTTCATAAATTGAATGCAATCTATTAGCATAAATATAATACGAGGGAGTTGAGGATTGATTATCTCACTCTCTCAATTTCACTCTATTACTTTTAATTTGGTATCAGAGTAGAGCGGTTCCTTTTTATTCAGCCAAAAAAAATAAAATAATAATAATAATTCTGATCGTCAACGACAGCTAGGGCTTGCATCGGTGCTCACTGTTCCAATCGATCCTCCTTGTAGTTGATTCTTGTTGCCATTCCAGTTGAAGAGAAGTCCTTTGTCAGCTTTTCCAATCGGCTCTCGTTGCTTATCGATCCCAATTGGCGATTCAGTCATTGATTGTTCAGTCGTAGTTGCCCCTTGTCAATTTTAGTCGGCGATTCTCTGAGGCGAAGAGCGCATGTGATTCGCGGAATCCTTTTTCGTTGGATGCTCATGGTCCTTGTCGACTTTAGATGAATTGATCGATCGTTTCTCTCGTTCGTTTTCATTGCCCAGATGTTCTGACCATCGCTCGTTTACTGTTCGTTGGTTCTTTATCATTCGTTGCTCCCCTTGTTTCGGGGACTCTACACTTGATTGGTTCTTTTGTTTTTTGATCGTCACTGTGTCTATTAGCTGCTCTTCGTTTGTCGGTTGATTCTCGGTTTCTGGTATTCATGTGATTTATTGACGCCTTTTGCTTCTGTATTTATTTGTATAGTATTTGCTAGTTTTTGTGATGGCTTATGATGAAAATAAGACTGCTTGTTCTGGGTTTTTTGCTTTTGAGCTTGTTATACTAGTTGATAGTCTTCCCAAGTCTATCTCATGTGAAAAGCTGAATTATACAAATTATTTGTCATGGTTCCATGCCTTTCGAATTTGCTTGATTGGTCGTCAATTGAAATAATATATTACAGACTCTCCACCAGATCCAAAATCTCCTTCGTACTTACAATGGCGGACTTCGGATGCGGTTGTTATGAGCTAGATCTAGCATAGCTTGGAACCTTCGGTTTTTCGTACAGTTGCTTTGTGTGACTCTTCTAAAGCCATATGGGATTTCCTGGCAGACTCCTTTTCCTATAAGAGCAATGTTTCAGAGGTTTTTGAGGCATGTGAAAAAGTTTTCACTTTTCGCTAAGGTGCTCAAATCACTGTCTGAATATTATAGTAATCTTAAAGATTTAAGTGATTGGTCTCTACAATTTTGTCCATTTCCAGAAACCAAGGCTCATATGATTGGACAATGGGATGAGCGTATGACCGTTCTGCTTTTTGCTGGTCTCAATGATAACCTCTTCAATTATAAGGATCACCTTTTAGCAGGAGAGACTATACCTTCCATGGCCAACGCTTAATTCTCTTCTTCATCGTTCTTCCTTGGGCCATCACTTTGAACCAGCCTTCTCAACTAGTGGGTCTGACTTCGCTGCTCTTGGAAGTAGCTTTGCCAGCTGTGGTTCTTGTGGCAGTGGCCGTGATTCTGGACGGAACATCAAGAAATGTTATTATTGCGGGGGCACTAATCACACTGAACCAAATTGTTGGAAGAAGCATGGCCGACTTGAGTGAGCCCATCATGTCACCACTGAGCCCAGTGGTACTGAATCCCCTGCACAGAGCACTTCTGGTTTGAGTGATCCTATTATGTCTAATACTACTACTCTGAGTCCCATTACTTCTAGAATTGGAGGCCATTGTGCAGGCTCTTCGCATCTTTCGCTCTTCTACTGCTAGTTTAGCACAGTCAGATAATATTGCTTGCTTTACTTCTCCATTCTCCTCTCTATGGGTTATTGTCTCTGGTGCTAGTGTACACATCTTATGTAATCCTTCGTTATTTTCTAATTTAGCTTCCACCATTCACAATATTACCTTAGCCGAGGGGTTGGTAAAGGATATCTTCACCCTTCTCCCTCCTTAGCCTAACCTTCTGGTCTTTTTATATCTAACTTTCCATTTAATTTGTTATCTATTTGTCAATTAACTAAGTCTTTGAACTATTCTATAATCTTTTCTCCTTCTTATGTTTTTCAGGATCTCAAGACAGAGAAGACGATTGGTTCGGAATATGAATGGGCTGGTTTATACTATTTTGATCCTGCTAGCTTTATGTTTTCTCATTCAGCCTTCATTGCATCTGTGTCTCCTTTACAATGGTATCATCATTTGGGTCATCCGTCACTAGCTCGTCTCAAACTTGTTGTTCCTAATTTAGAGCCTATCTCGAGTTTTGAATGTGAGGCTTGTCAACTTGGCAAGCACCACCGTAGTTAATTTCGAGTCATAAAACTAGTCATGAGTGTCAACCTTTTGATATAGTCCATACAGACATTTGGGATCTTTCAAGAGTTGCTTCTATTAATAGATTTTGATATTTCGTCATTTTTGTTGATGATTATTCGCATATGACTTGGTTATTTTTGATGAAAAATCGTTTTGAGTTACCTGCATTTGTTTTACAATTTTATAATGAGATTCTATCTCAATTCGGTAAGAAAATTAAATCATACGCTCAGACAATGCTCTTGAGTACACTCAGTCTGTCATGATCCAATTTTGCGTTGGGCGGGGCATCCTTCATCAGACTTCATGTGTTCATATTTCTCAACAGAATGGTTTTGCTGGACGCAAACACCGTCATTTATTAACCGAGTTCCTTTGCCTCTTCTAGGTAATCGGTCCTCATTTTCCCTTCTGTATCCTTCGGTTACCCCTTTTTCTCTTCCACTTTGTATCGTTGGTTGCGTCACTTTTATTCATAATTTGGATCCTAGTTTATACAAACTCTCTCCTTGTGATCGTCATTGTGTCTTTCTTGGTTACTCTTGTACTCAGAAGGGTTATCAGTGTTATAATTTTCCTCCTCGTAAATACTTTGTTAGTGTTGATGTCCCCTTCTTTGAGCCTATCACCTACTTTTCACCTGAATGGGAGCTCTTTCCTCGTGAGTGGTAGTCTTTGCTTCCCTCTCGAGAGAGGGAGTCATCTCCGACTACATAGATTCCCTTTACTAACGTCCCACCACCCACTGTCTCAAGTGTGTCACCACCTTTACAAGTATATCAGCGCCGTACTTGTCTTGCACCGGTTACTTTTGTTCCTGTGAATCTTGAGCTCGAGCCCACTTGTGTTCCTATGGATTCAAAGCCTCTTGCGACCTCTGTTGAGACCGAGCCCCTTGAAGTTAATAATCTTCTCATTGCTCTCAAGAAAGATAAATGTTTGTGTACATAACATCCTATTGGTAAGTTTGCTTCATATCATCATGTATCACCTAGCTTCTAGTCCTTTGTTTGTGTTTTGTCTTTGGTTTCTCCTCCTATAAGTAGGCATTATTATACACTTGACTGAAAGAAAGCGATGGATGAGGAGATGTGGTTATTATAATATAATCATATATGGGAGCTTACCTCTCTTTCAGTTGGGAAGAAGACAGTAGGATGCCGATGGATGCACGCAGTGAAATATCTGCCAGATGGATCTATTGAGAGACTTAAGACTTGGTTGGTAGCCAAAGGATACACCTAGACTTATGATGTTGATTATCTTGATACCTTCTCACCAGTGGTTCGTCTTAATTCAGTTCGTATTCTACTGGCGGTTGCAGTGAGTAAGTCATGGCTTTTATTCCAGTTAGATGTTAAAAATTCTTTTTTGCATGGTGAACTTCAAGAGAAGGTCTATATGGATTAACCCCCTGAGTATGTTAATATAGGTTGTGAAGCTTTGGTTTGTCACTTACACAATGTCTATATGGACTTAAGCAATCTCTATGGGCATAGTTTGATCGGTTTGGCTTTACTCTTATTAGCTATGGTTTCAGATGGTCCACATCTGATCATTCAGTTTTTGTGTGTCAGACATCTTCTGGTATTATTATGATTGTGTATGTAGATGATATTATCATCTCAGGTGATGACACTAAGGGTATTTGTGCACTGAAGAGTTATTGGGGAAGCAGTTTAAGACAAAGGATCTTAGAGCATTACGCTATTTCTTAGGGATTGAAATTGCTTGTTCCTCACATGGTATTTCACTATCTCCAAAAAAATAAAAATAAAAAAAAAATGAAAATGCATTGGATTTACTCTCTGAGATTGGCCTTTTGGGATCTCATCCTACTGACACTCCTCTGGATACTTCTGTTCACTTAGATTCTGAGAGTGGTGAACCCTTCTCTGATGTTGACATATATCGTCAACTTGTGGGTAAGTTGATTCATCTCACCATGACATGACCTGACATTACAAATGCCACTGGAATTGTTAGTCAGTTCATGCATGCTCCTCGTCAACCTCATTTTAATGTTGTGTCGCATTTTGAGGTACTTGAAAAATTCACTTAGACAAGGTTTATTCTATCGTCCTTCCACAACAATAGACGTGGTTGGACATAGTGATGCAGACTGGGCTGGTAGCCGTTCAGATCGAAGGTCTACTTCTGGATATTGTACTTTTGTTGGTAGCAATCTTGTTACTTTGCGTAGTAAGAAACAAAGCATTGTTGCCCGATCTAATATAGAGGCCGAGTATCGTGCCATGGCTCATGCTGCATCTGAAATGCTCTGGGTTCGTTCTCTTCTTCAGCACTTTGGTATTTCAGTTCCAGCTCCAATGTTTATGTTCTGTGATAGTCAGGCTACAGTTTCATTACTAACAATCTTGTTCTTCATGAATGAACCAAACATATTGAAGTTGACGGCCACTTCATCAGGGATCTCTTGCTTGAACGAGACATTGTCACTCTATTGTACGATCTGATTCTCAACTGGGTGATACTCTCACAAAACCCTTAGCTCGAGCTTCATTTCAAAAATTGTCTACGAAATTGGGCATGTTTAATCTCTATGCTCCAGTTTGAGGGGGAGTATTAGAATATTTAGATTATTCTAGAATAATTGTAGCTGTGAGGATTTGATTTTATTTCCTAAATTGAGTGTAATCTATTGGTATAGTGACAATACGAGGGAGTTGAGGATTGATTATCTCACTCTCCATTTCGCTCTATTACTTTCAACTTGTATTAAATGTGTCCATGCCCTGCTGTGTCTTAATATCTTTTAACAATGTTACCATGTTGCATGTCTATCCCGCTGGATCCACATTTGATTTCCATATGGACTATATCTGTGCTTCTTAGCTCTATACTCGTCACCATTCCTCAACTTCACCAGCAAAGTGCTTCTCCAATCTATGTTTTGGGAATCTAAATAGTCCTTTTCTAATCCAGGAGCTCGGTTTGCATTTTGCAATTCTCACCTTTAGGTATATGTGCAGTGGATATGTTGAAAAGTAATCTTTTGTGTCAAGATTGCTCCTGAAATTTCACTTGCTCCTTTTTATTTAATCTCCGCATCGAGTATAAACTCTCCTTGGTCTATGGCACATTGAAAATCTGAAGCCAGAAATGGGAGTTAGTTATTATTGTTATGGATTTAAGACATTTATACAAATACTAATGTGGAAGGGGAGCCTTGGCGCAACGGTAGAGTTGCCGCCGTGTGACCTGTGGTCAC
>QLOD02169820.1:0-12082 GCA_003260245.2 Sideroxylon spinosum
CTAATAGTTTAATCAATGCCTTGACCCTATTGTTGAATTATTTGAACTATCAAAGACAAATAGAATAACCCACTAATGAAGACAAGAAAATCTTCACAACAGTCCAAGATCACTGACACAGTGAAGAACACATAAGCTTTCGAACACTTTTAAAAGCTTCTCACAAGAATAATAGATAGATTAATTCTATTGTGGCAGAGAGGGACGGAGGGGGGGAGAGAGAACATTTTCTTTCAAGCTCAATGTGTGTGTGTGTTGTATTGCCTTTGTACAAAAACTCTTGGAAGAGGATTCTTAAATAGGCGCTAACAGATCCTATACGAAACATGAGATCAGAAAAAAAAGTATTTTTTTTATTTTTTGTCCGCTGCTTACTCGATTGAGATGCCATCTAGTATTCAGTGAGCTTATGCCTTATTGATGGAAGAAGCGAAAGCAGACGAGTTGAAAGGTTGAGCAGATTGACTGTAATTGTTTATTTAACCTAAGAATACCCACAAAACTGATAAATATAACATTAAATTGATGTTCTTTGAGATGATTTGCTCAATTACATTATAAACTTCTCATATGCATGAATCATTTTTATTATAGAGCTATGCCAATTCATAAACTTTGATTAAATACTCTGATTTTTGGCATAAGAAAGCATTTTACTAGACTTTTCTTGTACATTTACTCTATTTGATAAATTCCTTCCAAGAGGGAACCTTGAGTATCTATTCTTAGAGAGAGAAATCCAAGTGAAGTTTGAAATCAAAGCTTATAAAGTGAAAAGTGTATGAAATTGAGTAAGAATTGAACTTGATTGATGAGTGTCTAATGAGTAGTTGAATTGAACATTTGGTTTCTTGTGGATTTGCAAGTGTCTAAGTTTTGCACGCATGAGTCATTGTTTAATGGTATTAGTTGACGATTGTGACAAAATTGTTTCATCATGCCTTTGGGTAATCTTTATTAAGTTATGTTTTTGAATTGAGTTGAGGATTTGAGATGCATTCTTGCTTGGGAATAGCAAAACGTATGTCAAATATTGTTAATTTCATGTGAAAAATGGATAAATGCATGGAAATTTTGCAAAAAAGAAAGAAAATAAGACAGTCATTAGGACCCTTCGCACGCTTGTTCAGAGGGTGTCCTCTTCAAAGGAGCTTTTGCATGACAGAATGTGGAGCTAGAAAAGAAGTGAAAATGTTCAAGTATGGCCTTACCTGTCAAACGCCCATTCAGAGGGTGCTTTGTTTGCACGATCGTTCACAGGATAGAAAGTTAAGGTCCAAAATTATGAAAGGAAAAAAAAAAGTAAGTGGACTACTACCCTTCGGACGCTTGTTTGGAGGGTCATATGCTCAGAGACATGTTCAAAAGACAAAAAAGTGGGATGATTTCAAGATAATCAAGAAACTAAAGCGTTAATCTACCCTTCGAAGGGCTTTATGGAGGCTATGTGCCCTTCGAACCCTCCTTTGAAGGGTCCATGGAATTTTTTACTCGGACATTCATGAAAGCAGTTTTAGGTTTGAAAGATGAGGAGTTTTTGATTTTCTTTTTATGCAAACTTTCAGGACCTGCTCTAACCCTTTCATGTAGAGATGGACGCATGGGAGGCGTTGCTTCGGGTCGAGATAGAAAGGCGGTTGTCTCAGAGTCAGAGCCATTCTCCCTTTACTCAGGTTAGAAATATTAATTTTCGTATTTATAGCTAATTAAGGTTTTATAAATTTATTTATGTTTTGTTGTCACATTCTTATTCGCTTATTATTTTATTGTAGGATTTGGACGATGGTGGCTGGCCCTCCTAGACTGAATTGGGGTGATTTTCATCTGATCGACCATTGGATGGACTTTTTTGTTTTTGTTTTTTTCCTTTTTCCTTTTGTGTTACCCTTGTATATAACAAATTTTGAAATTAAATTTCGTTCTGTTTTTGTATATGTAAATGAACATTTTTATTCTATTTTATTGAAAAAAATTTCTATTACATGTGCAATTAAAATTATAATAAAAAAATATTTTAGAAGTAAATATTTAAAAATAAATAATATAAAATAAATAAATGAACTCAAAAAATTAATAAAAAAGTAATTAAAATAATTAAAAAATAATAAAATTTTTAAAAAAAATAAAAAATGGTAGTCGCTAATAAAAATAATATTAAATGAAAAAAATTAAAAAAGAATAATTAAGAATAAAAAAAATTAATTAACGTTTGTGGCTGCTAATGAAGGTAGCTAATAATTCCCAAGTAGTCGTTAATGTCTTCTCATCATATTACGAGAATTGGTTCCAAGTTTGAGGGAAAGAATTAGCAACAACTTAATTACCAAAAAACGGTCACTAATAATGCTCGGAGTAAATTTACTAACGTGGTTGTCATGTGGTTGCTAATAAGTTTTAACAACCGCTATCCCTCCTTTTATTGGCGGTCACTAAAGTCATTATTTCTAGTAGTAAGTTCTGATCTAAGTCTAATCTGTATGGATATAAAGTTAGAACAAATTGGGTTCAAATCAAAATCGAGTTAAAATAGACCAACTCTCTTTACATGTCTATTTTTAATACATAAGAGCATCCTCATTTACGAATTCTTGGTTCATTTCCCAATTGCATAGCAAACAAACCAAAAATAACAATGAAATTAATATTCTTCAAAAAATGCTACTTTATTGAAAAGAATTATAAAAAAAAATACTATTACAATAAGATAATAACGATACTTTGATAAATATATAAATAAAAAATGTATGCATAACTCAACATCATTTTACAATATATTTTTGGTTATATTTTCTTTTTGAAATTTTCAATTCCAAGTAATTCGAAACAAAAAACAAGTGGTTTTGTGACGATATTCTTTTCCAAATTTTCCACAAACAATCGTAGAGAAGAAAATTTATCCCTAAAAAACCATAGTAATTTTTTTTTTGGGGAATCGTGTGTGCTATTCAAGAAGAGAAGGGGGTAAAACCTTGGGGTGCTTGTATTAGTAGATAACTATGGGACGTTTTGAGACATAACTTTCAGTAATTTTTGGTATTTTTTTATTAAAAATTGTTAGTTATAATTTTTGATATATTTGATGAAATAAATAGTAATTTTTAGTATTTTTTATAATTTTTGAGTATTTGGTAATTTTTGATAACTTTTAGTAATTTTTAACAATATTTGGAAAATTTTAGTAATTTTTGATAATTTTTAGCAATTTTTGATAATTTTTAGTAATTTTTGATAACTTTTGTGTGTTTGATAAAAATTTTGGTAACTTTTGAGTTTAGTAAATTAATTTACCAGAGAAAAAAAATAGCAAAAATTTGTGTGTTACCAAACACTAACTTTGCAACTTTTAATTGATTTTTGCAATTTGTTGTGATTCTAAACGGTGTCTGCGTTGACAAAGGGTACCTACATGAGTAGATCCAACGTTGCCAGATGGAAAAGTAACTCTCACGGAACTCCGCAGGTCTACTACCCAATTGATCTTCCCTACCGGATTCGACTGCCGCAGCATCAGCTAAATCTGAGTATTGTGCAGCAATACTTATTATAACAAACACAAAAGCAATATCATCAATTAAGTTTAAGAAAGAGAAATTAATTGGCATATATATATATATCACTTTCATATGTATAGTCTGGTTCGCAAGTTACAATTTTTAACGACTTCTAACTTCAAGCAAAGATAATTGAGGATCTAGATTCGATTTTCGGTTTAATCTCACACACCCCATTTGTAGCATTAGTGGAAAAAACTTATATGGCATTAGGGAGGGGAAAAAAGAAGAAGAAACTTTTCTATCATAATCGTTTATACAAAATAGGTAACATTATTTAATTATATTGCGGTGGTTGTTTATTTTTGGGATAAATTGTAGGAATTCATGGTTTTTACCATGATTTTTTTGTAAACTTTAAACTAATGGCTGCACCTTTTTAGAAAAGGCACTTCTTGTGCCTATTTAAACCTGCTTCTTGCATGGAAAAAACATCTTTTCTTTTTTTGCATAAAAAATATTGCATACGAACATAGAATACAAATATTGTTTAGTTCACTAGAACCCACAAATTACTGCTTCTTTTTGTATGTGTAATCATTCTATCTTATGAAGCTGACGTCCGTTAAAACCAGAATCATTTGTGGGGGGACAAATTCAGTCTTTAGGACATAGTGTCCAACAATAGGTTTGATCAGTGCATTCAAATTTTTGTCTAAAAATTGTAAGTTTTATTTCTGCGTTTTTTCAAACATAATGATTGATTCGAATAATATTTCATCATAAATTACATTTTACCTCTATGTGGTTTAGACTAAAAGCATGTGACACTAAGCATCTAATTTAAAAGTAAACGGATGACATTGACCAAATGTTTATAAAGTTAGTTTTACAATTGATTTTGATGATAATAAACATTAAATTAAATTTTCATAATTAATTTTCAAATAGACATTGTATGAAATGTTATAATTCATTTTAATTTGATAGATGCAAGATAATATCTTTAGAATAGATTGATATTATTTTTCGGGTATTTTCACAAAATTTAGATGAAGAAATAAGAAATTTCAAAGTCTAGAGTAATGAAAATTAAAGAAAGATGAAGATTTGAATTAGAAGGTTAACTCAAATGAAAAGACAAATCAAATACATGTTAATATATGGATGATATTTGAAGAGTATGAAGAAAGCAAGAAAGAAGTGTTTACAAAGAGTATAAGAAAGTTCATAACTTTGTAAATATAGAGTGATTTCTTCCCATACTTGTATTTCATCTTTCATATTCAACTCATTAGAGTTTTTTGTTGATTTGATTGAGTTTTAAACTCATCATTGTCATTGTAAGAAGGGAAATCTATAACCCTCTTGATTTGTGATAGTTGGGTGAACTTTTGTTGGTTTTGGTTCAAGTGTTGAAACCAAAATAAGAGATATTCTTTGAAAGAGATTTGTAGAGTGATTTCGGGATAGATTCACTTGGTATGAGTGATTTGGAGATAAAATTGTTTGAAAACGGTTTCTAGCACCTAGGGATGCTAGTGTTTAACAAGTCCTTTAAAGAATAATGGAGAAATTTCAAGGAATGCATGGGAGAGTGGATGTAAACAACACCGAAGTCGAACCACTATAAATCGATTGTGTTTGTTTTTCTTTCATTCTCTTTATATTTATTGCAAATACTAACACTCACTCTTCATTCACAAATATTGAATATTTTTAAGTGTATTTCATATTTGATTATTCTTTTCATTTTTGACATATTTATTTTAGGGGTTGAAATTTTTATTTACAATTTTTTTTTTTCAAATAACTCTATTCACCATCCTCTAGTGTTGCTATTAGGGACAACACACGACTCTTTCATGGTTAGAATAAAAATATAAAATTATCAAAAAAATATTAAATTTAACTAAATTTATGTTTACATGTGCCATCTAAACTAATACTTAGCGGTCCAAAAAATTTTATTTAAAAAAATAGAAGTAAATTTAATCATTTAAAAAAATAAAATAATAAGTTATTTTAATAAAAAAAGAATGTACATTTATCAATCTATTTTTTGTGAAAATTGTTTTCTATCAACCAAGTTTGACTCATGATGGGCACAAATCTAATTACTTAATTTTACACCTAGTTCAAATCTTAAAAGAGTTAAAAGAATCGACCTTTAAACAATCAAGTGTTTTTGGGGTTGAATCACAAAAAGTAACATGTAGTTATCTGTTTACTCTGTTGGTATAAAAAAATATAAAGGACACGTGGCAGGATTCCCAAGTATAATGCTTGACCGTGAATGTGTTTGGGGAAAGCTCTCCCAACTAAGAAAAACATACAAGGTGGGTCCCATTTCCCTGAGTGATCACATTTACTAAACCCTGGCCATAAATGTTATTGGATAACAAATTTAGTTCATTTATTACTTTGTAATTATATTCGGTTAGCCCTCAACATTAAAAGTATCAGATGGATGTGACATTTAGACATTCCCTAAAGGTTAAATCAAGCCTACTATCTCCACTTACTTCACGCATATTTAATGATATGTGATGTGTATTCAATACTATATGATGGACATTTAATGTCAAGTATACCGTCATAGTAAGGTGGCTTCCCCAGTGGGAAAGTTATAATATAATTTTACCAGTTATTTGATATCAATTTATTCCTACTTTCAGACTATAAATAAAGCACTTAACACTGAAATTCTAGTATGTTCATTATTGTCTACGAAGTCTGTTAATTTATTTTTCTCATTCTCTGGGCCTGTGCTGACTTTACCATCGGATGTATTGTGATCAGAGACCCTCTTCGACCATTTCTTCTAATTTCCTTTTTCTTTGCAGACTTGAATCATTTTTTTCTATGGATGTGATGGACAAACTTAACAATATTTTTTTTATTGCTGAACATACTCAAAAAGATATTCGTTTTTGCTTTGATGCATGTACCATAGTGTTGAACAGCGATGTACCACTTAAGAAGCTTATAAGTTCTATGCCCGTCTGATTTATACGGATATAGAATCAGAACTGATCAAGTCAAAACAGAAGTATAATTAAAGTCGAGTTAGAATTTACCAACTCTCTTTAAATGCATATTTTTAATATAATAAGAGCATCATTATCTACGAATTTTTGCTTTCTCTCCCAATTGCTAATCGAACAAACCAAAAATGATAATGAAATTAATATCCTTAAAATAAATGCTACTTTATTAAAAAAAAAATCATAAAAAATACTATTAGAATAATATGACCATGATAGTTTTATAAAAAAATAGAAAAACATATTCATAATTCAACATCATTTTGACAATACATTTTTCGTTGTGTTTTCTTTATTAATTTTTCAATTCCAAGTAATTCTAGACGCAAAACAAATTTTCCACAAACATATGTAGGGAAGTAAATATATCCCTAAAAATCATAGTTATTTTTATTTTTTGGGAAAATTGCGTGTGTGGGGATATTAATACTTTTCTATTAGATTCTCCCACTTCACAAAAATTCTATTAAAAACATGTAATATAGATTGGAAAAAAATAAGGAAGAAGTGCATTTATCATTTCTAAAAAACCAATGTGTGTATATATTAGGGGATAACTATATTGACAAAGGGCACCTACATGAGCAGAACCAACGTCGCAAGATGGCAAAGATACTCCCACATCGGAACGCCGCAAGCCTACTAGCCAATAGATCACGCACGCTGTCTACCTGGCCCGTCATCGGGCAAATCTGAGTCTGTACATTAATATCTAACATAACAAACGCAAAGGCAATATCATTAATTGAGTAAAATTTAATTGGCACGTATATGTCACTTTCATACGCATAATCTGTTTGGCATGCTACAATTTGTAACGATTTTCGGTTTAATCTCACACACCCCATTTGAAGCCTTAAGGAAAGGAAATTACAAATTAGCATTAAAGAAAGGGGAAAAAAATAGTATATTGCGGTGGTTGTTTATTTTTGGGATAAATTACATTTTCCCTCTATGTAAGTTAGTTTAAAATGTGTGCATGACTGCAGACATCTAGTTTAAAATGTGTACATGATCCTACGCATCTAGTTTAAAGGTGAATGCATGAAACTTTGGTGATTTGGATTAAAATATAAAATTTAATAAATTTATGTTTACATGTGCTATATAAACTCATACTTAATGGTCCAAAAAATATTATTTTAAAAAATAAAACAATAATTTATTTGAAAATAAAAATGAATAAAAATGTACTTTTTTATCCATCAATTTTTTTGTGAACTTTTTTTCTATCAACCAATTTTGACTCACGAGAGGCACAAATCTAATTTAATTTAATTAATTTACACCTAGTTCAAATCATAAAAGAATTAAAAGTATCGACTTTTAAACAATCACGTGCTTTTGGGGTAGAACCCAAAAAAGTAAATGTAGTTATCTAATTACTCTATCTTATTAGGTACTATGCTTTAATTATTGAATGTTTTTTGGAGTATTTGTATTTGTTTCTTGGTTTCAGTTATGAATAGTTAATATGTTTTAAGTTTTGATGACTTTTGGAATATATTGGTTCATACCTATGTGATTAAGAATAAAAAGTTGAAGTGAAATAATTGAACCGTGTGAATTTTCTTTAGTTCTCTCATCTGAAAACAGTTCATCTATTTTCCAATCCTAACACTCTGAAAGAAAATCATTTTTGCTTTGATGTATGTACCTAAGTGTTGAGTAGAGATGCACCACTTAAGAAGCTTATAAAGCACCGTGTCCGACTAGTATATACATAGAGTTAAAACGGATCAAAGATCAAAACAAACTTAAATCAACGTCAATATAGAATATACTAATTCTCTTTTACATGCCTATTTTTAATACAATAAGAGCATATGTTATTGTCTTTGAATTTTTGCTTCCTTTCCCAGTTGCTTATCCAACCATCCAAAACTAGGAATGAAATTAATATCCTTCAAAAAATTGCTTCTCTATTGAAAATAATAACAATAATAATAAAAATACTTAGAATAGTACGGCAATGATAGTTTTATAAATAAAAAAAAAAATATTCATAATTCAACATCTTTTTGACAATGCATTTTTGGTTGTGTTTTCTTTTTTAATTTTTAAATTTCAAGAAATTCTAGACGCAAAATAAAAGATTTTGTTACGATTCTTTTCCTATTTTTCCACAAACATTCGTAGAGAAGTAAATATATCCCAAAACCGTAGTGACTTTTTTTTTTTTTCATTGTGTGTGTTATTTAAGAAGAGAAGAGTAAAACCTTGGGGTGTGTGGGGACGGAAAATAAATTTGTGTACATATATATATATGTAGATAACTATGTTGACAAAGGGTACCTACATATAAAACAAACAACCAGACACTTTTGTGAATTTGTTTTCTGTATTTTATGAATGAGAATTTACATGCCTCTTATAGAGGTATAAGTGTAACAGAATGCTAAACTATCGCCCATAAGAATCTCTACAAAATCATAACAGATTGCATATAAAGATTGAGTGTTTAATTTGAATTTGAATTCTCCATTGACTTGGTCTCTGTATGTCTCTTACCATCAAATCTGGATAATTTTGATTGTAGATATATTTCATCCTCTATACGCCCCCGCAATCTCAAGGGAAGCTCGCGGATGTTGAGATTGAATCGCAGCAATTGAAATCTGGAAGTTGAAAGTGGCTTTGTTAGAACATCAGCTAGTTGATCTTTACTAGATAGAAATTTCACGACCAACTTTTTCTTCATGACATAGTCTCGAACAAAATGAAAATCTATCTCAATATGTTTAGTTCGAGCATGAAACACGGGATTTGCTGAGAGATAAGTAGCTCCAATGTTATCAAACCATAATAATGGAGGTATTTTTGGTTGGAAACCCAATTCAGTCAATAATGAACACAACCATTGTAGCTCACAAGAAGCATTGGCAAGAGACTTATATTCGGCTTCAGTGCTACTTCTAGCAACAGTTTTCTGTTGTTTGCAACTCCACGAAACAAGATTATGCCCGAGAAAGACACAATAGGCACTTATTGATTTCCTGTCATCTCTGTCAGTTGCCCAGTCAGAATCAGAGAACGCATGTAATTGAAATGAATTTGGCTGATTGGAAAAGAACAATCCATAAGAGATCGTATGTTTGAGATACCACAAAATTCTCTTCACAGCCTGCCAATGACTAGTTCTCGGAGAGTGCATAAACTTACTGATTTTGTGAACTACAAAGGCTATATCAGTCCTCGTGAATGCCAAGTATTGTAAACCTCCGATGATACTTCGATACAAAGATGGGTCAGGAAAGGGCTCACCATCTTCACTTGATAATCGGCAAGTAGTTGCCATCGGAGAACTAACAGGTTTTGCTCGATCCATATTACTGCGCTTCAGCAAGTTAACAATATACCTTCGTTGAGTTAAGTAGACTCCATCCGCTGCAGGCAAGGCTTCAATACCAAGAAAAAGATGAAGGTTTCCAAGATCTTTAACAGCAAATTTAGCATTAAGCAACTTGATGATTGAGCTAATATTGGCACTGTCGGAGCCAGTGATGATAATATCATCAACATAGATCAGAAAATAGATAATTAAACTTTGTTGTTGAAGGATAAACAGGCTGCTGTCAGCTTTGCTTCCATGAAAGCCAAGAGTGGTCAACTTATCTGTTAATCTGGAGAACCAAGCTCGTGGGGCTTGTTTGAGGCCATATAGGGATTTATGAAGTTTGCAAAGGTGCATTGGGTATTGGGGATGCTGAAAACCTGGAGGTTGGCTCATATGCACCTCTTCATTCAAAACGCCATGTAGGAATGCATTATGGACATCAATTTGTCTCAGACACCACCCTCGAGAAATTACAATGGAGATGACAGTGCGAACCGTTGTTGGCTTGATAACTGGACTAAAAGTCTCATGATAGTCGACTCCTTCTTGTTGGTGAAATCCTTTCGCTACAAGTCTTGCTTTGTAGCGTTCGATAGTCCCATCAGCCTTTCGTTTGATCCGAAAGACCCATTTGCATCCAACCACATTGTTGCTGTGTGTTGGTGAAACAAGAGACCATGTTCCATTTTCCAAGAGGGCATTGAACTCAGCATTCATAGCTGTGCGCCAGTGAGGAGAACGAACTGCTGCTGTAAAGCATGTTGGCTCTTTTTCTTCTGTCAATGTAGCAACTAACGCCCTTGATAATGGATAAAGTGGAGTGCCATCAGGATGTAACTTTGGTTTTCGAATGCCTTCTTTTAGTCGCGTGACCATGGATGCTGATTTGGAATTGGCATAGGTTGTGTGTTTGGGTTGGGCTCTTCATGAGGTTGAGGTGAAGGTGTGGTTTGAGCTAGAGTGTCACCAACTACAGGATTTGAATCAACATTTCGTACAGGAGGTAATGAGTGTTGAACACCTTGATTCTGAAACTGAGGAATATGATGGATAGGAGTTGATTCCGTTGGAGATGACGACGCCAAAATTGAAATATGACCTGCATTGTTAGTATTTGGGGAGAGAGATAAAGATTGAGATAAATTGAGAGGCAAGATTGCAAGACCAGCCTCGGTCATTGTATGAGAAATGGATGGAGGATCTTTAACGTAGGGAAAAAGAGATTCATTAAAGATAACATGTCGAGAAATGTATGTTCTACCTGTACTTAAATTAAGGCACTTGTAGCCATGATGGCCAAGACTATAGCCAAGAAAAATGCAGGTTGAAGATCTATAATCCATTTTGTGTTTATTAAAGGGGCGAAGATTGGGCCAGCAAGCACAACCAAAAACACGCATAAATTTGTAGTCAGGTATTTTTCCATAAACTAGCTCATATGGTGATTTATTTTGTAATGAACGTGATGGGAGACGGTTGATGATTTAAGTGGCAGTGTGAAAGGCATCTTCCCAATATTTTTGTGGTAAATGAGCTTGGGCTAACAAGGCTAATCCCATTTCTACAATGTGGCGATGCCTGCGTTCAATGGTTCCCATTTGTTGGTGTGTGGATGGACATGCTAGTCTATGATCAATAGTGTGGATGGACATGCTAGTCTATGATCAATACCCGACTGTTCAAGGTGTTTGTATAGTCGGCGGTACTCCCCATCCCAGTCACTTTGAATGGATTTTATTTTGGTACTAAAATGGCGTTCAACATATTTTTGAAACAGAGGAAAGATAGCTTCGACGTCAGATTTTAATTTTATAGGAAAGAGCCAAATAAATTTGGTGCAATCATCAACAAAACTAACATAGTACCTTGAGCCATTCATAGACAAATAAAAGGAAGGACCCCATACATCAGTGAAAATTTAATCTAAAGGATTTGCAGACTTAAACTTTGAATTTGAAAAAGGCAAACAATGGCTTTTAGCCATTTGACATTCAGGGCATAAAAGTTGCCGTTTATTTGAAGTAACTGGTAGACCATGCTTAACTAAGACACGACTAATGGTAGGGTATGCTGCATGACCAAGCCGACGATGCCAGTTGTCAAAGGACACGCGCTCGCCGATAAGTGCCCAAGCATGTCGTTTGAATGATGGAATGGTGAAGGAGTAAAGACCATCATGTAGATGACCCCGATGCAGGATGCTCCCC
>QLOD02169879.1:0-12071 GCA_003260245.2 Sideroxylon spinosum
GGGGAGGAAAAGCCCGAGCGAGGACAGCTTGGACGTCTGAGGCTTTTTTTCTTTTTTATGGGGTGCTCGCGTTTTGGCATATATATTTGATGATGCTGAAATTTTGTTACCCTCAATAATGGCCTTCAAGAACTCGATCCGTTAGTAATTGTGAAAATCTATCCACCGTGAACACCGGTGTGATGCCTGTCAAAGGATCTCCGATGCTTAAGTTAGCACAAGTAGCAGGGTATAAAAAGAGAAAATTATCTTATCTGAGTTTTGGACACAATTTTTTTGTAGAGCAAGAATGGCTTACCTTTTCTTCAAGTTTCAACATGTATATATATATAAATCCACCGAACCTGCATGAATTCCATGCATGGGGGAACATTCGATCATTTCCTCTTGTCCATTCAGGTGATAACACGTGTATTGCCAATCCCAATGTCGATTTTCATGATCAGTCATCAAAACCGATATTAGGCGCATTGCATGTAAATCGTCGGGTATCGTGGAACGTGTCGGAATAGTGGTTTGCTCACGTTCAACGCAGTTGGTTGAGATGTCAGGTCTGATAGATACGAACAAGGGCTATTGGAATGTATTATATTTCCCAGCTGGTCTTGTTCTCACTCGGAAAGTTCCGAGCTTCTCTCATGATCCATCTTGTGAAGGTATGGCCGAACTGTCGGGGAGTTAAATCGCTGAAGGATCCGATCTCGATCCTAAACTAGAAAGGTCCGACCTCAACCTCGTATTTAAAAGATTCAATCCTCTTCTGGGCCTGAGGGTCAGGCCGAGCCATGAGGAAACCGAGCCTTGTGGTTCGACTCGAGCATATTTTCATGCTTGAATGGGCCGGACTTCTTCACGATTCATTCGATCCATTGAGCTCGGACAAATTGGATCGATGAGCTTTGGAAATCAATCTTGGGTCATTAAAGTCTTTTCACCCACTCTGAAAACCCTCCTCATCAATTGCCCCCGATTCCCTAAGTCTCTCAGCAGACTTTAGGGAATCTGTCAGGATTAGGGTTTAAATACTCGCCGTAATCATGCGGCCAACATTATTGCGCACGCATATCCGACGGCTGCGTCTTTTCTTATGCCCACCAGGTGTCGCTCCCCAATTGGTCTCTTCTTCTTCTGTGGGGATCGCGTTTTCTCATCGTGCTCCACGTGCTTGCATCCCTGCCGTTTATTGTTAAACTCGTCCTTTTTAAACGTCTCTTGCTTATTCGTCTTCACACTTCTTCCCGCGTTTGAGAAATTCGTGTGTTTCTGCTTCCTCTGCTCTCTCCCTAGTACGTTTCTCGGTTTTCGCATTGCTTTTTTGGGTAATTCTCTTTCGTCTTCATCTTAATCTTGTTCCATGGCTGCGCGTGAGAGAATGATTCTTTCTGAAACCTCTATTGAGGCCACTATCTGTACGACGATGGATGTGGATGTCCCCATTCCACCACAAGCTCGAGGTTTCGAACCGCACTCTAGTGACACCCTTCCAGAGGAAACTTCCACCTCAGGAAGGGAAATACTTCACCTAGATTGTGTTGGTATTTTGTCTAGGGTCGACAAGCATAGATTGAAGAAGCTCCTTAAGTCCTTCCAGCTCCCCGAAAACCCATCGTATCGTTGGCCGGCCCCTAACGATTCGGCATGCTCTCCCACCATGCCCGGGGTTGTGGCTGTTTACGAGGCCGCTCTGTCTAGTGGCCTCCGTTTTCCTTTGGCAAGACCGATCCGAGAAGTTCTAGCTCGGCTAAATATGAACCCAGCCCAGTTAGTTCCCAATGGCTGGAAGATCCTGGTGGGCTGCGCGGTGATCTGGAAAGCAGCCACCGATGAAAGCCTTACTACGGATAAATTTCTGTATTACTATCGAGTCGTAGAATCGGGTCGAGGTTGGTACTATTTCAGCGCTCGGTCAAAAGAGTTCAACCTCGTGGATGGTTATCCCTCCTCGATAAAACATTGGAAAGATTATTTTTTCTTTATGTATGGAGATGGGTGGGAGTTCCAACAGTGGGAGACAGAAGCTGATCGAGCCATCCGATGCCCACTGTCCTGGGTTCACCCCAGTGAAGAGGGTACGTTCTATTATCCGATTTGAGTTTGTCCGATCTGGACTTTATCTAGCTTTTTCGTCTAACCATAGGTCTCTTCCATATTCAGCTAAAGCCCGACCAAATCTGTCTGGGGCCGAATTACCAAGGGTGAAGATAGCTCGGGAATACCCCACTCATCATTTCAGCATTCTGCTGACAGCTGAGAGCTTGGCCGAGCACATGCTCGGTCCCGAACCAAGTTTAGAGGCCTTGGAGCTCGAACGTGAGAGGAGTGAGTCGTGTTTTGCATTAATATTCATTATTATTATTTCACATCTGATATTGTTTCTTCCCCTTAGATTCCGACGTCTATGCTGCTGACTTCGACCGATCTAAGACAATGAGGTTCAACAAGGACAGATATAAGAGCTCTGGCCGGAAACCATCCCCAGCTCAGAAGGTCGGCTGCGAAAGAAACAGAGGGTAGCTGACCCCAGTACTTTCGAGGAGTGGACACCGGAGGACGCCCAACCCATCTCTACGCCTGCCCTCGAAGTCGCTGCCCCGGCTCCGGTTCATGAGATCCCTACTGTCGAAGCTCAGGAGGTGACCGAGGATGCTGATCTTCCTGCAGCCCAACAAGAAGAGGGCGGCTCAAGCATGGCGACCGGGCCAAGTCACGTGCCAAATTTATTGGATGACGCCTGGGTCGCCATTAAAAGGATGGAAAGCGTCATCACTTCCGACGATCTGGCTCAGACGTAGGTCCTCTCGGTCGGTCGTCTTACCCGCGAGATCGCACACGACCTCGCCAAGGTATGGCTCGGTTTTTTTTTTTTACCATATTAATTTATACCATATTTCAGGTGTTGGTTTGTGCATTTGAACTCGGCACTCGCTATGTGGAAACTAGCCGCTCACTGAATAAGGAAAACTTCATGAGCGAGCTCCTTCAAATCAGGGTTAATGAACTCGAGGCAGAGCTACATGAGGCTCGGGCCAAGATCAACGATGCTACGGACAACCTGACGATAGCCAACCATGCCCGTGATGACGCGGTTGCTAAGGCCTGGCTTCCACTCTTGCAAACGAATCGAGCATGCGCCAGCGGGCCGAGCAGCTAGCGACTGAGGGGAAAGCCCAACTGGAGGAGCTATGCAGCACCATAGAGGCGGAGAAAATAAAGGCCATCGAGGCTTTCAAGGATGGCGACGAGGGTCAGGACTGGCTGGCCGAAACGTATCAGGAAGGGTTCGAGGACGCCAAGAATGAGGTTCTCAAGCTTTATCCAGACCTGGATTTGTCATCAGTCCTGGCCCTTGGTGCCCCCGACCAAGATTGACCCCCCTTTTATGTACTTTTGGAACGATTTTTTTTTTTTGCTTCTGGAAGATGAATGTACTTTTTTCATGAATTCTTATCTTGAATTCCATCCTTGAGTTCCTGGACTTACGTGCGCTAAGTATTTCACACAAGTATTCCCGAACTATAGAATAAAATAAATTATTTGACCTCGAACTGTTGAATTCAATGATCCTAAGTATTCCTTAAATATCTCCGATCTTAAGACCACTTCCAATATTGAAATCTCGGATCCTTGAATGGTTCCAAGTAAGAACGGAGTAATCATAATTAAGCTATGATTGAGTACCTCATCAGGTTATCGTTAATTTCCGTAATAAATTAAAATAAATCGTAGTCGAACCGGTCTTGGTTAGCTTTTTCGAGCCGCCAAACCGCTGATTCTCTTCCTCAGTTTTTTTTTTTTAAAGCGAGTGGAACAATAAAAATAGATGAATACCTCATTGAACTGATTGTTGACGTTTTCCTCAGTCAGCTCTCCCTTGCTGTCGGGCTATAGTTTTCCCTCGATCCGCTATCCCGAGTTACCGAGCTGTAGATCGTCTTTTGGTCGCTCAGCCTTTTGGCTGTCGTTTTCCCTCGGTCAGCTCTCCCGAGCTGTCGAACTGTCAATTCGTCCTTTGGGCGCTCGGCCTGAACTGTCGCATCCCCTCGGTTAGCTCTCCCGAGCTACCGAGCTGTCGGTTCGTCCTTTGGGCGCTCGGCCCGGACTATCGCTTTCTCTCGGTCAGCTCTCCCGAGCTCCCGAGTTATCGAGTCCTCCATTGGGCGCTCGGCCCGGACTGTCGCTTCCCCCGGTCAGCTCTCCCGAGCTACCGATCTGTCAGCTCGTCCTTTGGGCACTCGATTCGAACCGTCGCATTCTCTCGATCAGCTCTCCCGAGCTACCGAGCTATTGGTTCGTCCTTTGGGTGCTCGGCCCGGACTGTCGCTTTCTCTCGGTTAGCTTTCCCGAGCTGCCGAGCTTTTAGTTAGTTATGCACAGTGACAAGTTGATAGGAACTTTTATTTCATTTGAAAACCAAAAAGTACATCTTTGGTCACAGCAAAACAAAACATTCGTCCTGAAAATTTCAAACATAATAAAACTTCAAATGTTCAATGTGCCATGGGTGAGGGAGTCCTTTCCCGTTCAGATCTTTCAACCAATACGTTCCCTCCCTGGCCGACGAGGCTACGACGTATGGCCCTTCTCAGTTCGGCCTGAGCTTCCCTTGGTTGGGGTCCCATGTTGATTGGTTTACTCTTTTAAGGACGAGGTCCCCCACTGCCAAGCTCCTTGATTTCACCATTTTTCTGTGATATTGCCTCATGCGCTGCTGATATGCCTCCGTTTTGATGGCGGCTTGGAGCCGCTTCTCCTCTATCAGATCGAGATCGACTTTCCATGATTCTTGGTTGGGCTCTTGTACATAATGTGAGGATTGTAGGGAAGGTAGACCAATTTCAACTGGAATGACTGCTTCCGTGCCGAATGCTAAGGAAAATGGAGAGCATCCGGTTGGTGTTCTTTCCATAGTTCGGTATGCCCATAATATGCTCGGTAGTTCCTCGACCCATAATCCCTTGGATTTTTTGAGACGAGTTTTGATGATCTTCAGGATTGACCTGTTTGTCACCTCGACCTGTCCATTAGCTTGAGGATGCTCCAGGGATGAGTAATGATGGCTGATACCGAGCTGTTTACAAAGCTCGTTGAACTGTCGTCCCTCAAATTGTTTTCCATTGTCGGTAATTATCACTCTCGGAATCCCAAATCTGCATACTATCCCTTGCTATAGGAATTTTTTCATGTTTTGCTCCGTGATGCTCGGTAAAGCCTCCGCCTGGGCCCATTTTGTGAAGTATTCAATGGCAATCATCGTAAACTTTCTCTGACCCCTTCCTATTGGCAAATGACCGATAATGTCTATACCCCATTGAGCAAATGGCCATGGGCTTTGGATAGGGGTTAACTCCTGAGCTGGCAGTCTTGGTATGGCGGCGTACCTTTGACATTTATCACATTTTTTGACCAGGGCCTGGGCGTCTTTTTCCATGGTCGGCCAATAATACGCAGAACAAAGCACTTTCTTGGCCAATGCCTTCCACCCGAAATGATTGCCGTAGATTCCTTCATGGATTTCCCTCAAGACGTAGTCAGCTTCCCTTTCATTGGCATAACGGAGAAGTGGCATTGTAGCCCCTCTCCGGTATAGCACCCCATAGATCATCAGATACCGAGCTACTCGGTGTTAGATACGCTTTCGTTCATTTCGATCATCTGGGAGCAATCCTCTTTCTAGATAATCCATGATTGACCGTGCCCATGCCGCCTTTATCTCGATCAGTTGTACCTCGGTCGAGCGTATACTCAGACAATCTAATACTTAGATGGGTGTGTCCGACCTCTGTTCGTTCGAGAAAGTTGCCAGAGCTAACTAATCTGCCTCTCCGTTTTCTTGCCTCGGGGTACGCTCGAATGTGATTTTTTAAAATTTTTGAGCTAGATCTCTAGCCACACGGTAATATTCCTTAATGTTATCTCTTTTAGCGCCATATTCCCCATTCATTTGTTCTACAATGAGCTGTGAGTCGCTCCGAACAATTAATTGCTCTGCCCCCATTCTTCGAGCTAACCGAAGGCCGGCGATTAAGGCCTCGTATTCTGCTTCGTTGTTGGAGACTGTAAAATCGAACCGAAGAGTGTATTGTATTTTGTGACCTTCGGGGGTGACAAGGACTACCCCGGCCTCACTTGCCTCTTGTGTGGCTGACCCATCAACATTTACCAACCAAACTTCCTCGGATGCATAGTTGGTTACTCCTCGTGTGGCGTAAGCTCAGCCAAGAAGTCTGCTGCAGCTTGCCCTTTAATGGATTGTCTCGGCCGATACTGAATATCGAACTAGCTTAGCTCGATGGACCATTTGACCAGTCTTCTCGAGGTCTCGGGTTTATGCAGTACATTCTTAAGGGGCTGGTCGGTCAGTACCACTATAGTATGGGCTTGGAAGTAAGGCCTAAGCCTCCGAGCAGTAGTTACCAGAGCGAAAGCCAACAATTCCATTTTTGGGTAGCGCTGTTCAGCCCCCCGCAGTACTCAACTTGTGTAGTAGACAGGTTGTTGTATCCTATCTTCCTCCTTCAGTAGGGCCAAATTGACTGCACTATCTGACACCGCCAAATAAATGTATAGCTCTTCACCTGGCATAGTTCGGCTAAGCAAGGGTACTGCCCCCAGGTAGGTCTTCAACTGCCGGAAAGCTTCATCGCATTCGTCAGTCCATTCGAATGCCTTTCTTAGCACTTTGAAGAACGGGAGACACTTATCTGATGATCTTGAGATAAACCTGTTGAGGATAGCTACTCGGCCAGCTAAGCTTTGGATATCTTTCGTCGTTCGTGGGGGTTGCATTTCCATGATGGCTCGGACTTTCTCCGGGTTCGCTTCGATTCCCTTAGCCAGCACCATGAATCCGAGAAACTTTCCCGAGGCCACCCCGAATGCACACTTGGCCGGGTTCAGCTTCATCCGATATCTTCTGAGTGTGTCAAACGTCTCCTTCAGATCTGTGATGTGGTCGCCTGCTAGCCTACTTTTTACCAGCATGTCATCCACGTAGACTTCAACATTGCGTCCGATCTGAGACTTGAACATCAAGTTGACCAGACGTTGGTAGGTCGCTCTTGCATTCTCAATCCAAAGGACATAACCTTGTAACAATATAAACCTCGGTCGGTGATGAAGGTTGTATGCTCTTGGTCATGCTCGGCCATCATAATTTGGTTGTACCCTGAAAAAGCATCCATGAAAGATAATACCTGGTGTCCGGTAATTGAATTTACCAGTTGATCAATGGAAGGGAGTGGGAAGCTATCTTTTGGGCATGATCGATTCAGGTCTAAGAAGTCTACACACATCCTCCACTTCCAATTAGATTTCTTTACCATGACCACGTTTGACAGCCACGAGGGGTAATATACTTCCCTGACAAATCGAGCTCTAAGCAGCTTTTCTACCTCTTCAACCACTGCTTCGTTGCATTCCGGGGTGGACATTCTCTTCTTTTGCTTGACGGGCCGAGCTCCGGGAACGATGTTAAGGTGGAGCGTTGCCACCGCTAGGTCTATCCCTGGCATATCTTCATGCGACCAAGCGAACACGTCAGAATTCATCCGTAAGAACTTCTTGAGCTCTTCCTTATGTGAGGAGGTAGTCGAGGCTCCGATTTTCACTGTTCTATCAAGCTCGGGTTCTCCTATCGTTACTTCTTCCAGCTCGTCGCCCGGTTCTCCCATTCGGACCTCTTACTTGTTTCTAACTTTCAGCTCTTCTACCACCAAGGTTTCTTGAGGGCTGCTTTTGAGGGAAGAAACGTAACACTCCCGGGCTGTCCTCTGATTTCCCTTCACTAGCCCAATCCCCTTTTCAGTTGGGAACTTGAGCATGAGGTGGTAGGTCGACGCAACTGCTCTGAATTGGCTCAGGGATACCCGCCCTAGTATAACATTGTACGCGAAAGGACAATCAACCACTAGGAAACTGACCATCTTAGTCATTTATCTGGGCTCAGCCCCAAAGGTTACAGAAAGAGTGATAGAGCCGATTGGCTCTACCCAGTCTCCAGTAAATCTAACCAAAGGCGAGTGGACGGGGTACAGTTTATCCCTTCCAATACTCATTTTCTCGAACGCTTTCCAATATAGAACATCTGCCAAGCTCCCACCATCTATCAAGATCCTATACGTTTGAAAATCGACCGCAACGGCCATGATAACCAGAGGATCGTCATGAGGGTGGCTGAGCTCTGAGGCTTCTTCTTCACTAAAAACTATCGGCTCAGTCGGGTTTGTCCTTTTTTTCTTCTCAGGTTGTTCAGCGACTGCCACTTCAAAACTTCTCCTTCCTTCATTCAGATGCCTTTTCCTGGCTGAAGATGACTCACCGCCCCTGGCATATCCTCCTGATATGACCCTGATTTCCCCCAATGGCTGGGGATTGTTTTGTTTTCTTTCTGGGTTTCTCCTAGGTGTGGTTCTCCGTACCGGGCTACTCCTGTCGGTCTATCCGTCCCTTTGCCCGTTGACAAACCCACGGTATTTGCCCCTCTTTATGAATTCTTCCACCATTTTCTTCAAATCAAAGCAATCTTTTGTGTTGTGGCCGTGATCTCTGTGGTATAAGCAGTATCTGGTTTTGCTTCTCGAACCCGACGGAGCTCTCATTTCCTTAGGCGATTTAAATTTAGGGTCATTTTTGATGGTGTAAAGTACTTGCTCCATCCGGGAATTCAAAGAGGTGAACTCAGGTGCTGTGAAACGGCTTCGGCTTCGATGATCTCTCGATCTATCTCTGCGTTCCGCTGTCCGAGGTATTTTTGACCCTTGGTTTTCGGAATGATCATTCGATCACCTTTTCTCTGACTGAGGGGCCTTTGGCTCGACATCCCTCCTAGCCTTCATAGCATCCTCGCCGTTTATGTACTTCTGTGCTCGGGACATCAGCTCTGCCATGTTCGATGGAGGTTTCTTAGCTAGAGAGAAAGCGAACCTTGTTGGTTTCAGGCCACTCATGAATGCTGTGAGGGCAACCTTCTCGTCAGTATCCTCGATCTCAAGCATTTCTTGGTTAAATTTATTCACATACTCTCGAAGAGATTCATCTCTCTGTTGTCTCACTGTCAACAGATGTGATGGCGGTTTCCTTGGTCGTTGTCCTCCTATGAAGTGAGAGACAAACTGCTTGCTCAATTGCTTGAAGTCTCCTATGGACCCTGGCTTGATGCGATTGTACCAAGCTCTGGCGGGCCCCTTTAATGTTATTGAAAAGGCTCGGCACTTGATTGCATCCGGAATTGCATGGAGGTGCATCGAGGAGTTGTATACGTCTAGATAATCAACCGGATCATTCAAACCAGTATACGGTTCTATTGCTGGCATTTTGAATCTTGGGGGTAAGGGATAGCTCATTACCTCGGGCGTAGATGGGGTGCCTGTCCGGTCAATGACTCCATCTAAGGCGTCAGGTGCCTTCACCGCCGCCACTGCTCCATCGATCTGAGCTTGCATTACCCTGAGCCTTCGTTCCACGTCATCTTCGATTCTTTCGGATCCCTATGTCTGATGGGGAACTGTTCGGCTGCATATTCCATCGTCGGCTACAACAGCGTCATTACGAAGAGGATCATTTTCTCCTACGACCCCTCCTCCGTTAGAGTGAATCATCCCTCAATTATCCTGACCATTTGGAATTTCCGGATGCGAGGCCACTGGAGGTGGAGCCAGAGCAAGCTGGTTCATTCGTTCCATAACGACTTGCAGGGTTGCCGCCATTGTATTAAATTGTTGTTCCATAGCAGTAATCCTGTCATCTCTTTGGTTCTCCATTGTGGTTTGGTTCCAATGAGTTTCTATGCCGGATCTGGTTTGGACCATGAAAGCGGGAACTATGCCCTCGTTCCCACAAACGGCGCCAACTGATGATGCTGAAATTTCGTGGTCCTCAATCCGGGCCTTCAAGAACTCAATCAGTCAGCAATTGTGAAAATCTATCCACCGTGAACACCGGTGTAGTGTCTGCCAAAGGATCTCCGATGCTTAAGTTAGCACAAGTGGCAGGGTTTTTGTATAGAAAGAGAGAATTATCTTATCTGAGATTTGGACACAGTTTTTTTGTAGAGTGAGAATGGCTTACCTTTTCTTCAAGTTTCAACATGTATATATACATAAATCCACCGAACCTGCATGAATTCCATGCATGGGGGAACATTCGATCATTCCCTCTTGTCCATTTAGGTGATAACACGTGTATTGCCAATCCCAATGTCGATTCTCATGATCAGTCATCAAAACCGATATTAGGCGCGTTGCATGTAAATCGTCGGGTATCGCGGAACGTGTCGGAATAGTGGTTTGCTCACGTTCAACGCAGTTGGTTGGGAGGTCAGGTCTGATAGATCTGACTTAGGGCGATTGGGATGTATTATATTTCCCAACTGGCCTTTTTCTCACTCGGAAAGTTCCGAGCTTCTCTCATGATCCATCTCGTAAAGGTATGGCTGAACTGTCGGGGAGTTAAATCGCTGAAGGATCCGATCTCGATCCTAAACTAAAAAGGTCCGATCTCAACCTCGTATTTGGAAGATTCAATCCTCTTCCGGGTCTGAAGGTCAGGCCGAGCCGTGAGGAAACCGAGCCTTGTGGTTCGACCCGAGCATATTTTCACGCTTGAATGGGCCGGACTTCTTCACGATTCATCCGACCCATTGAGCTCGGACAAATTGGATCGATGAGCTTTGGAAATCAATCTTGGGTCATTAAAGTCTTTTCACCCACTCTGAAAACCCTCCTCATCAATATTTATATCTATATAATATTACCTAATGGTGTTTTACTGTTCATCACCAACTCATCACAAACAACAGTCCAGATGTTGCCAATAAAGGTCATCCAATGGTTATAAATACAACAAATATATATATAAATGTATAAGTCCGGTCAGACTCGACTTTGTACTCTACCCATTTCAATCTACACCCTACCCATTTATTAGAGATAGAACATTGTGTTTGAGTGGTTGCCAGATATGATGATGTCAGAAACACGTGATGGAATCATTTGCTTTCGCTCTCCCCTTTTTTTTATCTCCCATCTCACTACTGCATATATAAAACATATATGTACTGGATATACCCAAAACCGACAAACAATAGATCTATAAAGCTGTATCGATAGTATAAATGAACCAAAAAAATATGAATCAAGGCCTCACTACCGCCACTCACGAAGGGCAAACCCTTCCTCAGGAAGTATTTCACACAAAGCCAGAAGCATCGGCCCAACGGAAGTGAAAATCCTATCAGTGACGATTGCGCGTACTCAGCATTCGGATCTAAGCCAAAACCGAAGGTTTCATGACCATCCATCGTGTGAGAGACGTTCTGCACGGTCACCTCCTCATAGTCGCCGGTGAATCGTAGCCGCACCATCGTAGGCGATTGCACCTACTCAAGTTGACTGGAGGTCCTCATGATGTCATCACTATCGATGCTTTCGCTCTCTAGATCCGTCTCTCCCTCTCTCTCGATGTGTAACAAAATTGGAATGGAAGTCTAACCTTGAATAGAATAGCGTCGAAGTGAAACAGAGCAAAAACGAATAGCATCGAAGTGAAAAAAGAACAAAAGTGATGCCGTGCTTACGAAATTCTTTACTAAATTTAAATATACATATATTCTTTTACGGGTGTGTTTGGATAAAAAAATTAATAAAACAGTACAATAAAAAAATAAATATTTAACATAAAGGTAATAAATGATAAAATTTGATTGGAAAAAATTACGAATTTTTTGTAATTTTAGGTAAATTTTGGTTTTTTGTTATTGCTTAAAGAGGGCCTATATCACTTTCTTCCTTTAGTTGGGTAAGATACTATTGAACAATAAAGGTTTTTTTTTTCTCTATTCAACTCTTCATATATTAATCAATAAATTTAGTTAGCTGAAAGTATGAGGGAAAGTTTTAATTTGTAAAATATCTTAGTTATTCATTGAAAAATAAAATATCTTAGTTATTCTTGGCCCGCAAACAAGTCAAATATAAATTCATATTGTTTTTAAAAAATTTTTAAAAAAACTCTTATAATCAAATTTTAAAAAACTTCTATAATTAAATGAAAAACTCTTATAATATCTTACATGA
>QLOD02169896.1:0-12069 GCA_003260245.2 Sideroxylon spinosum
TAAATATTTTGAAAATTAAATTTTGACTAAAATAAATATTAAATATTTCTTTTCTAGTATCGATTATTATTTGATAAGATAATGATTTCCTAATGTTATATAAATTTTTTGATATTTTTTTTAGATACTTGGTATAAATAAAATTTATCAAGTTAATCTTGAATCTTAATACTTTTTAAAGAATCGAACTCCAACTTAACTTTTTAGACTTTATTAAGACCAAACTTAATTGAGTCCAAAAAATAGGTAAAACGTCAAGTCTAAGCACATTAATGTCTTGTTCAACTTGGCAATTTATACCACCCAAACTTTGAGAGATTGAATGTAAAAGAAAAGTTTTTTTTATTTTAGTAAAGTTTTAATTTATATGTTATCTATTTTTTTCTTTTTTTTTTTTTTGGAGAAAAGGATAATTTGTCCCTTGTGATGAACTACGAAGGACCTATATCTATGAGTAACTTTGATTACGGAAGAATGAAGTTTGACATAAAATAAGAATGATTTCGGGACAAAATCCATAGTGTATTAATGAGTCTCATCATTAGGTTATCAACTTTAGTCTAACCCACAATTGGGTGGTTCAATCCATCTCATAGCTATTGGTTAATTTTGTTGACAAATGAATTGTCACATAGTTAGCCAACAGTTGTATGGATAATCTTGTATGAATAAAAAGAAAAATTTAAATTCAAAGAACAGAGAATGGATGTAAAGAAATAACAAATAATTCATTTATTTGGAAGAGATGGTTGCCTTTGAAACAACTCAATCCATCTTCTTTTTCATCCTCCAAAATAGATAGAATTAGGGTTAAACCCTTTATTGGTATAATAGTAGTTCGATCCTGCACTGATTGAAGGAACTAAATCTGCCATGCAGTTACATAATTGTTTTTTCCCTTTTTTTTTAAGGAAAAAAATAAGAAACTGTAACAAAACTTTGAATAATTATCTCTCCATGTTCTTATTAGTAAAGAATTAAGTTATAGAAATCAGATAAATTTTGCAAGATCATCTTACTTACATGGCTTTGAAAATAATGGACACGTATAAAGGAATATGAGAAAAACATGAGGACGAAAAAAGTTAGATATTCGACGAAATACATGCTAGGACGATTTAATTAAAATTACTATAAGATTCATAGTTGAAGAAGTTACCACTCGTGAAGTTACTTTTAACATTTTTATACTTTAAACGGAAGAGAATGTATAACGATTCAAAAGCATAAGTGACAAATTAAGTTTGGTCCACTTCTTTCTGGATTTGAAAAACAAATTTCGAATTGAGAAGGGTACAAACCAGGTAATAAAGTCAGATGAGTCTCGTCCTTCCCTCCACGAAAATCTGGGCTTTAAATCTCCTCAAATTTCAACATCCAAAAATTTGGGAACCAAATAATAAAACTTCAAACTTTGAATCATCCCTCCAAAACTAACCCATTTGATTTACACACCACCATTACATACATATACTAACAAATAATCCATCCCTACAGTACTTCTTAATTAAAATTAAATATATATACATTTTTGTACCCTCTATTCCTCTTTACCCAAACAATGCAATACTGATAAGCAAAATTTTTATCATTCTCAATGTAACTCTTTAACTATCATCATTAAATTGAACTTGATAATTTATAAAAATGTGAAATAATCCAAAGATTGAATGAAAGTTTGAGGGGATATTTGGATTGTAAAAAATCTCAGTTATTCGTTGAATAATAAAATTCAATCTCAACCTTTTGGATTTTAATTGATAAGAGTGAGATTTTTTTTTTTTTTTTAATATGCTGTATTTTATTGTATAGATATAGTCAACTTTATTAACTTAAAATTAAAGTTAGAAGTTAGAAAAAAAAATTCACTTTGCAAAGACTAATTTTATTCAAATATTTATAAAACAACAAAAAAAATAGAATAATGAATATAAAATTTTAATTGGTTTTATAAAATTAATTCAAATAAAAATATTATTATTAATCATATGTGCTTTATAAAATAAAACAAATATAGTTAATATAGCTAATTTGAATTTAAAATTAGAATTTAAAAATATAACTGTTGCCAAGCCTAATTAATATTTGATATTTTTAATTTATTTTTATATGTAATTTTAATTTAATTACTAATATAATTGAAATATATAAATTTAATAATCATATTAAATTTTTATGTAAGTGGATCCCAAAAACTATGAGCAAGTGAATTCCTCTTCAGAACCTAAGAAGATGGGCCTTTTTTCAAAACCCATGAGTTTTTTTTCATTTATTAAAATTATATGTCATAATTCTAGTGTTTTTATAGGCAAAAGAAAATAAAAAGTTTTAATGTTTTGACGATGTAAGACAAAGAAAACCCAAAATTTTGAGGAAAAGTTTTGGTTTGTAAAAAATCTCAGTCATAACTATTGAATCTTAGTTTATAAGAGAGACATCTTAAAAAATCGTTCTGTTTTATTATGTATATAGTTAACAGCATTTGAATAAAATTACTCTACCAAAACTAATTTTATTCAAATATTGTTGACTATCTGTAAAATAAAACAGGACGATTTTTGAAGACGTTTCTCTCAAAAACTAAAATTCAATGATTGAGATTGAGTTTTATTTTTTAATAAATAGCTGAGATATTTTATATTCACAATTTTTCTTTCTTTTACATCTGTAAACCACAACAACTTCATATTTTTTTTTACCTATAAAGACACTAGAATTATGGTATATGATTATAATAAATAGTAAATGTAAAAAACTCATGGGTTCTGAAAGGAACCTACTTATGGGTTTCAAAATGGAACATGCTTACTTAAAAATTTAATATAATTGTTAAATTTATATATTTCAATTACATTAGTAATTAAATTAAAAGTGCAGATAAAAAATAGAATTGAACTAATAAAAACACAAATAAAAAAAGCTTAGTAAATAGGTTATTTTTATTTTTGAGTTGTTTTTATAAAACCAATTAAAAATTTATTATTAAATTTTATGTGGCATTTTCTGTATTTATCATTCTACATTTTTATTTTTACAAATATTTGAATAAAATTAATTTTTGGAGAGTGAATTTTTTTTCCTAAATTTTAATTTTAAATTTAAATTGGTAAGACTGATTGTGTTTAATTTAAATTAAAGAATACCATAGGCACATGTTATTCTCGAATATTTACTAGTATGTTTATATGTCATGATATATACCTGGTTTTAAAATGTTCTTATGATTAGACTTTTAAACTTCCATTAACTAGTATTTTTTTTTTTTTTCAGTAATTTTACTGGAGCAGTCCTCGAATGTGGCAGTATAATCCTGCTTCTTTCTGATTTGCTCAATTGAAATTTTGAATGTTCATTTTGAAACGAATTTTACTGGATTTATTTGGGGGAGGGGGGAGACAAACTGTAAAGGAAATTGAAATACTGACTTAAGGCTGCATTTTTCTTTTTCCCCGAATTAAAAGAATGTCAAGCACTATTAATTTTTTTTTTTTTCTGTTCGTGTCAATGTGTTGGCAGGGGAAGATCACCTTCAAATTGATAGTCAGAAATTTTTTTTTAAAGAAGTTTGAAGTTCTAAAAAAGTTTAAAAAAAAATTAGTATTAATGTGATGTAAAAGTGATATGTGATAAAATTTAATTAAAAAAATTAAAGAATTTTAAGTTACTTGAAATTTTTTGAAAGAACTTGGGTTACAAACGGCCGTTAAACAAAAAAAGAGAAACAATATTACTCACATTCATATTTGTAACTACGGTGGGCAAATTAGAGGTGTTTGGAATTACAAACGTTAGTATAAATTTATAAAAATTATAGATTTTTAATTCGTGCAATGAGTGAATATCTAAATTTTATAGACATTTGTCTAGTTTTATAGAGATATATAAAGATCCAAATGACCATTTTTTAAACTCCATCTACCATCTTGCTTAATACATCTTTTCTTTTTACTTTTTTATTTTTCTAAAGGGCATTATTTTTTTTCAGAACCCAAAATATAGAATAAAAATTAATTTTATTCTATTCATGCACAAAAATTAGGTTAGATATGAGTATTTATTTGTAATTTCAATGAAATAGACTTTTTTTTTTTGTTTGCACAAAAATTAAAAAATTTTGTTGGGAAATAGAATTTAAAATCAAGCTTATTAATAGGTCGGATTTGACTTGGACCTCTAATAATTTCGTAACAAATTTGATCCATTGATCAAATTTCTTGGATTCAAATCTAGTCGAGGATTAATTAGTCATGCTTAATTTAAGAAGTAACTTTTTTTATATTGAAAAAAAATTTGTAGTTTTTTCTTTGTATATATAATATATATACTAATATATTAAGACATGAAAAGTTTGTGAAGGAGTCAGGCGTAAATTTTGAAGTAATACATTTGTCTATAAAGGAAATATTGCGGGACAATTTGTAATAAAAGATGTATTTCTAACAATAGCTTTTCAGTAAACTATTACAATTTCTTAATTAATGCAAACAAAGAATTTTTACCATGCAACATCATGATTATCTCCTTTTCGAAGTTTGATTGGATAAATTCATTTAAATTGTTATAATTATGTTAAATTCATTTGACTTATAATTTTTTAAATCGATATTTTAAATAATAAATAAAACATTCTAGAATATAAAATAATAAAAATGAAAATTCTTTACCATTTTTAATTATTTAAAAATTATTTACTATTTTTAATTATCTATAGTATTAGAGTTGCCGCCGTGTGATCTTGTGGTCACAGGTTCGAGTCATGGAAGCAGTCTCCTACAATGCAGGATAAGGCTGCGTACAATATACCTAATGTGATCTGATTCTTCCCCAGATCCTACATAGGTGGGAGTTTCATGTACCGGGCTGCCCTTTATAGTGTTAGAAGGTTATTTACTAGTAATAATATATTAAAATCTAAAGGATAAATATGAGATTAACAGCTGTTTTTTTTATTTAGATATAAAATATTATTTTTAAATAAAAATCCCAAAAAGTTATTGATGGATTAACACATATCTCATTTCTTATTTTCATATTTTATTTACTTTTTTTAAAAGGATGGACTTGAATTGCTTTTTTTTTTTTTAAGTCTCAAATATATTATTTTGTTGGTAGAAATATTTAATTAATCACGTACATGTCTTTATATTTTTTGTTTAGAATACTGACACGTCATATTTTTTTGTTTTTGTTTTCGTAATGATAATTTTATTATAAATTAGGTATTTAGAATGTCTTTTATTTTTTCTTAATGTTTACCAATTACATGTTTGTTTCATTAAAACTTATTTTGTATTTTGTATAAATTAATTTTTTATTTATTATAAAATAAATAAATATAGACATGGAAGAGAATATCCATACTTTACCCAGAATTATTAATTGATTTTTTATTTATATTATATTTGTACTCTTATGATAAACTATTGATATTTATATAATGTTAGGCTTGTATTTTTATTATTTTTAAATGTGCATGCACATATTATATCTTGTATATTTGGTTGATAGAAATATTTATAAATTTAGTAGGTAAATGGGGCAGTCGCATAAGACAGTACAAAAAGCGACCATTGTCTAGGGTACCACAAAAAGAGAAAATCAAAATTTTAAAAAATTTTATTAGTAATAAAAATATTAAATAATATTTAAACCAATCAAAATTTTATTAATGTAATAATTGTTAAATTTTAATTTATTTAAAAATTTATCTTAACAAGGAGTAATGATGAAATTCCTACAACTTTATCTATTCTTTCGTAATTATCTATTACTTTTTTCCAATTTTATTTCTATATGATAGATAGTAAACCAAAAATTGAAATTCAAATCATAAATCATCTTGCAAATTTAATCCTTATCTTCATTTCATTTTACAAATCTAATTCTTAGTATATCAAGTCATTTGGGTATCATCATCCAAATCTAGTCATTATCTTATTTTATTTTACAAAGCTAATCCTTATCTCCATTTTCGTTCTATGAATCCAATTCTTATCTTAATACACTAATTACCGCCAAATCATCATCCAAATCTGATCCTTACCATTACTTCAATTCTCTAATATCATCACTCAAATTTAACCTTTATCTTCATTTCATTCTATAAATCCAATTCTTATTTTCACTCATTGGCGGATGCCAAGCGGGGTCAATTGACCCCACCAGAAGTAAAATTTCTGTAGAAAATAATATAATTTTTGAAGTATTTTTGTAATTTTATCCCATAAAATATTTTTTCCAAAATAAATTACTCCAATACATCAAACAATTTATAAATTTTACCTTTATTTTTATGTGAGGTACACTACTTATTATTTTTTAATATATTTTGTGCAAGTGTAAATTTATGGAAATAGTATATTTTTTAGAGCATTTTTATAATTTTATCTCATAAAATATATTTTCCAAAATAAATTGTCCCAATGCCTTAAACAATTTATAAATTTTATCCTTCCTTTTATGTCAGGCACACTATCCATTATCTTTCAATACATTGTATGCAATCACAAATTTATAGGAATAGTATAATTCTTGGAGTATTTTTTTAATTTTACCTCATAAAATAAAATTTTCAAAATAAATTGCTCCAATACTCAAACAATTTGTAAGTTTTGCCCTTACTTTTATGTCAAGTACAATATTCATTATTTTTGCATACATTATGTGTAAGTACAAATTTATACTTAACGGCTTAACCCTAGTAGATCCAAATCCTGAATCCGCCCCTGCTTTCACTTATTGTATTTAAAATAGTTACCATCCATGTTTGTGATATATCAACTCATTTTGCATATCATTATTTGATTTTAGTATTTATAATATTTTAATAAATAAATTCGCAAGTTAGTATGTTAAAAAAATGAGATAAGAAATTATATAGATTAGGCCTCTCTAAAAGCATTGTAGATTTGAATTTTCCTTAAGAAGGAGAATTATAATCTCAGTTATTTTTAATAATCATGGGATGGAATTAGAGGTGGTCCCAATGGGGACCAACGGGCCAAAGCCCTTTAAATTTTGAATATCTTTTAATATCTCATAAATTTTAAGATTTTTTTTTCATATAATATAGTATTTGGTCCATCCTAAGTTCTAAAAATTCTTTAATACTCTCATAAATTTGAAGATTTTTATATAATACAGTCATGGATGGAATCAGAAATTTAGTAGAGGGAAAGATAATTCCTATTAATTTTAATATTATTCCCCTAATCTTAAAAATGTAATATCAAAATTAAACAGTTTATTTGGATCTTCAATAAGTAATATAAATCAATAATTTAATATGTAACCATTCAATGATAATTAATCATTCAAATACATTTAAAAGTAGCACTTGTCAAATTAGAGGGATCAAAAGACAAATGAATTGATTACCTATTTATCTATACACCTAACAACACAATTGCACAAAAAATAATAAAAAACAAACAAACAATTAGTAGATATGTTAATTGAGGGAATTTAAAGGTAAATGAGGTGATTGGGACGTCAATAATAATAATAATAATAATAATAATAATAAGCATTCAACTATCTTAGAAATTATTTAATTAATTAGGTTAAATTATTATTAGCTAAACTTGAAATCTAAATCCGATATTTTATTAAGAGTCTACCTCAAAAAATTATGGCTCAAATATTTAATTAATCAGATTATATTAGTAATGGCGCAACTCAATAATCTAAATCCCATATTTTATTAAATTCAAAAAGTTGGGGTTGTCATTTTAAAATATACATATATTTATTTATAAATATATTTATACTATATAAAATATAATTTTTTTTTGCAACGTTTTTTTTTGGGGGGCTCCTATGGCCATTGCCTAGTTCCGTCCCTGAATACATTACTTCCTCCAAAATTTATTAAATTTCACTTATTTTCCACTTCATACAAAATTTTTTACATTATCCTCTCTTACCCAAAAACTCGGGTCGGCCACTATTGCTGTAAATGTACATGACTTGCTCAAAATGACGGTTTCTGTTAGGGCCAAAGGGGCCGTTGCCCATTTGCTAAGTTTTTGAGAAATATTATATGTATACAGTTAGGATCTCAATTAATTCTTATCATGCTATCTTTTGCTTACTACGAATCCACTTGTATTCCATGATTTTCATATTAAGGACAATCTTGAGTTTTGGTTGGGAATAGTCACATGATGAGATTTAAGGGACTTAATGCAAAAAACTTTATATTTTTTTTTCAAAATTTGCATGAGTTTCGAGCTTGTTCATGTGTTGAAGTTTGTCGAGACCATCAATCGTACCAAATGTTGATTCACAAAAAAGCAACGGTATGACACAACAAAAAAAGACATGGCATGACACAACCCGATTAATTTAACAGGCTTACATGGCCCAACACAAGTTAATTAATTGAGTATGACACGATTTAAAAAGGCATGACACGATATAATCCAATTAACTTAACAGGCCGGCACGGTATCATACGAAGTAATTAATTGGCATGACACGACACAGCAAGATTTAAAAAGACACGGCTCGACAAAGAAAAATAGCCTGACACGACACGGCTAAAGCACAGTATGGCATGGCATACCATGGCATGATGAAGTAAATAAGGTACGGTACAGTACGACACGACACAAAATACAGTTGGCACAGAGTTGAATAGCACGGCACGTCACGACACGCACGTGTGACACATTTACATGCAAGGCTCCTGAGGTTACTTCCACTGGACTAGATCCAAGCCACAATGGTTCTCCTCCACCTGGATTGAAGTTTATAAACCAACATGCAAGGCTCCTGAGGGTTACTCCCGCTTGACCGGATCCAAGCCACTATGGTTCTTCTCTACCTGAATCAAAGTTTATAAACCACTATTAGTGAACCTGATCTTATACACCATTTTGATAATTCAAAACCACCCAAGCGATCCTAGTTATTCATATTGGGCGCAATAGTTTCACCAATGCAATGTTGTCATACCTTTATCCTATAATATAATAAAACTTATAAACTTATAATTAGAAACCCGATATCAAGCTCACTACCGATTAAAGCTCAATTTGATTTGAAAATGTGGCATGCTCTAGTCAAAGTTCCCTGTTTAGTGGTTATATCTTTCTTGACATCTGGATTTCCTTTTCTCTATTTTATGTGGGCATTGGCTCGTAAAGTGCTGGAATATGGTAGCTAGCTAGACTGTGCTTCATTCGGTTACCAGGAAAAAAATGAACTAACTCTTTTTTGATCTTATATGTTTTTTTTTTTTTTTTTCATATCAAAATTTAATTTTTTTTAGAAGTTATAACTTTTAGGCATATTATTTATTCATACAAAAAAATAAAAAAATTTACGTTTATATGGATAAAAACTATTTATTTGAATAAAAAATAATGAAAAAGTTAATTTTTTTTATTTTTTATCCAAATAGACGACAATTTTTTAATTTTTTTTTATATACGATTAACATCTCTAAAAAATATTAAATTTTGATAAAAAAGATTATGTAAAACAAGAAAAAGTTTTTTTTTTGGTAACCAAACCTTGCTAACGGACGAGTGACGTCAAAACAGTATAAACCCAATAGAAGACAAAGCTTTCCATTCGTGTGGAATAAAAGAAAAATAGCGATGGATAACTTTTATACACAAACAGTTTGGGACTCTTTTCAAGTCTATTTATAAAATGAGTTGTAATAGAGCTTGAGGAAATTTAACCCGTTAGGTTGAATAGCGTACTTATATAGTTTATAATATCATTATATAGAATATTAATATAAACAAATTCTTTAAATTTTGTTCGTTTAGATATTTTGTTAAAATTAATGCTTAATTTAAAATTTGAGAGTTATTCTAGTTTTAGTGGAAATGTATAACATTTTATGTTTTTTCCAAGTTATGTAAATTTTTTTATCAATTATTAAATAGTAGTAATTCCTCGTGCTTAAAGACATAGAAATATAATTTGGCATCTAAAACAGTGTTTGGAGCTCCAAAAAAACTGAAAAAAATTCCAAAAAAGTTTAAAAATTTCCACCTATTTAAAATTTTAAGAAAGTTAAACTTTATTAAAAAAAATTTGCCAAAATCTTTTTAGATGTATAGCTCGTCCAAATAAATTTTTGACAATTGTTTTTAAAAATTTGAGCTAATATTTATACCAAAAAGTTTTACAAAACTTCAAAAGTTTTCAAGATTCTTCATTAAAGTTGTCACGTGTCACTTTTATACATCTTTTAACAATTTTATACTAAATTAAATGCAAACATTCAATCATCATTTCGAAACAACCTTTTACTCTCTAAATTTCAAAAAAAAAAATTACTTTTGTTAACTTTTAAATTTTTTTTTACACTCCAAACGGCTTCTAAATAACTCATGCAAACTTGCATGAAAAAGTGTAAAAATAATTTATAAATATAAAAATTAATAATCAAAAGAGATTAGGTATTCATAAAATGTTTAACAATTGTATAAAATTTTATTATTATTTATTACGAATATTATCATTTTTTTAAAATATTAATCTGAAATATTTTATACAAAAAGTATTCAAAAAATATTGAAAGAGATCGAAAAAAAAAAATAATCCTTATCATTGAATAAATTCAATAGTTGAAAACATATTATATTCAAAATTTTAAGTTTTCTTATAATGTAACACAAAGAATTTAAGTTTTAAGCACATTGGGATTGAAATTTTAATTTAAATGTTTATTTTTTAATAGAATTAAAAAAATAATTAATTCTCTTTTTATTTAAAAAATAATTAGTTCTCTATGTGAATTGCAAGAGTTCTGTGCAAGGGTTTTTTTGTTTTTTTTTCAATTGGCAGAGACGCACCGAAAAGAAAAACGAAAACGAAAGAGATTTAAAAAATAAAAATAAAAACAAATCGAGAGGCACGGCGGCACAGGGAAGGGAAGGCTTCGGAAAATTTGTTTGATTTTGTTTTCTTTCGTATTTGCTTAGAGTTTGAAAACTCAATAAATTTGGGGTTTTTCTACTTGATTAAAAGATTAGTAGATAATTGGGTTTTTTTTCTATTTTATTATTCCTCAAGTTTTGATAAATACTTGAGAGTTGTTTGGTTACTCAATACGGAGACAATATATCCATTATTATTTTGGTGATAGTGAAAGATTTAAGATTGGTTCTAAGATTTTTTTTCCCTCTACATTGGAGGGTTTTTCTACTTAAGTGTGTTTAAATATTTTCTTATTTATTTGTTTGCTTGGATTTAACCTAAATTATTATAATTTATTTTATTTAATTCACACATGATATTGGTTAGGAGAGTTTTTTCCCTCAACATTATATACATACATACATATGTATATATATCAAGTTTGAATTTTAAACATTTCAGCATTCCTTAGCACCCCAGCTCGCATCCCACAGCACCCCTACCGCGCGACTTGTTCACCTACGGCAATTGTCTTGGAAAATAGAGACAATTTATTATATAGATTTTAAAAATTAAATTTTGATTTAACATAAATATTAAATGTTTCTTTTGTAATAGAGATTTTTATTTGATAAAATAATAATTTTGTATGGTTATATAATTATTTAATTTTTTTTTTTTTTAGATAATGAGTTAATCTTGAGCCTTAATATTTTTTAATGAGTCGAACTCGAATTTTAACTTTTTAGGCTTTACTAAGCCCAAACTAAATTGAATCCAAAAAATATGTAAAAAGTTGAGTCTAAGCACGATAAAACCTATTTCAACTTGGCACATTTACACCACCAAAACTTTGAGTGCTAGAAGGTAGAAGAAAAGTTTTTTATATTTTGATAGGTAGGTAACATTTTTTAATTTATATATTATCAATTATTATTGTTATTATTATTTTTGGAAAAGAGGACAATTTGTCATATGTGAGCACCATAAAGGATTTGTACCTATGAGTAATTTTGTCTACGAGAGAATGATGCATGAGACAAGATAAAAAATGACTTTGGGACAAAATCCAGAGTGTATTAACGAGTCTCATCATTGGGTTATCAACTTGAGTCTAACCCACAAGCGTTTGGTTCAATCCGACTCATAGCTATTGGCTAATTTTGTTAACTCATGAATTGTCACATA
>QLOD02169914.1:0-12066 GCA_003260245.2 Sideroxylon spinosum
CCGGTCGCCGGAGTTACTGCGAAGAAAATGAGTACGGAAATTGCTATGAAGAGAGAGGCTGAGTTTGGGATAACACTAGCCATGTGGAAAGTCCAAGTGTGACTGCTAGGTTTTGTCTTTAAATATAAGTGAATTGGGCACTTCCTAGAAGATGCGAGGCAATTAAAAGAAAAAAAAAAACATATATGGATAGACTCAGAGAATTGCTGTAGGTGAGTGACTTGTAGCGTGGAAAATTATTGACTTCCACTGTGTTTCTACTAGCTGCTAGAGAGGGATGCACAAAATTGTTCATTTTTTTTCTCCTCCCAAGAAACTATTTTGAAAAGTCCTGTATGTTTGAGTGAACCAAAAGAATTGACTTGGTCAAGAATTAACATTGTAGGATTGTTTTGATTTTAAAATAAATACTTTACTTGATGAGTGAAATTTTATGTGTAGAACATAAATTAATTTAAATTTGTGTATTAATTAAATTGATTTAAGAAAAGTATTAAATTTTATCATGTTAATTGAAAATAGAAAATATAGTAAGTATGATATATGAGGATAAATTTATCCACCTTTTTAGATAGTTTAAAAAATAAAGTACTCTTATCAAATTTTACCCTTTTTTATTAGATTTTAAATAGCTTAGCAATCTTAAAATTCAAGTTATAGAATGAAATCAAATCCAACTCATAAAATTTTATTCTAATTTCAAACATAAGAATTGATTAGAATTCTCACTAAATGAAATCAATTCTTATCAAATTCACTATTCCAAATAGAGTGTAATAGTTTAAGCAATAAGTAAATAGGAATTTGACCCCTATGTCATGAATAGATTAAATATGATATATAAATTAATTAAATATTAAAATAATGAAAAATTATATAAAAATTTAATATTCATTCAAAAATTTCTAACATCAACCCGTTATATTTATAAAACAATTTTCTTCTTTATCTAAAATATGTTGGAGGAAACCTATATGATGCATAATGGTGGCATGTTAGGTCATGATGTTATTATTTATTGAACATTGGGTACAAGTGAACTTGTACTCATTTCTCTATAACCTTTGTTGCAGTTGCTGAGTCTAATGCTTATTTGGGAACACTGGGTTAAGACTGGTGATATCATGTGTTTTTTTTTTTGGGATTATCTTTTGTTTACATTTCTTTCTTTTACACTTAAAAAAAAGAAAGAAAGGAAAACGTAAACAAAAAAAAAAAAATAATAACAGAAAAACAAAAAATAGAAAACGTAAAAATAACTCCTAGGGAAACCTTCTAAAGGTTTTCTATGCTTGGTTTCCTTCAAAGAAATTCCCTCCACGGGAATAAGTTCTCCAAAGAACTCTTAGGAAAACCTTCCTAAAAGTTTTCTATACTTGGTTTTCTCTAATGAAATTCCCTTTGTGGGAATTTGAGCTCCACAGAACTCTTAGGGAAACCTTCGTAAAGGTTCTATATACTTGGTTCCCTCCAAAGGAATTCCTTGGCTAGAATAAGTTCTCCAAAGAACTCTTAGGAAAACTTTCCTAAAGGTTTCTATGCTTGGTTCTCTCCAAAGAAATCCTTTTGCAGGAATTTGAGCTCCACAAAACTCCTAGGAAAACCTTCTTAAAGGTATTCAATACTTGGTTCTATCCAAAGAACTTCCCTCCTTAAGAATTTGAGCTCTATAGAACTCCTAGGGAAACCTTTATCAAGGTTCCTTATGCTTGGTTCCCTCCAAACGAATTCCCTGAGTAAGAATAAGTCCTCCATAGAATTCCTAGGGAAACCTTCCTAAAGGGTCCCTATGCTTGGTTCTCTCCAAAGGAACTCCCTTCTTGAGAATAAGTTCCCCAAGAAACTCCAAGAGAAACCTATCTAAAGGTTCCCTGTGCTTGATTCTCTTCAAAAGAATTCTGATCGTCGAAATTTGGGATTCAAAGAACCTATAGGGAAACCTTCCTAAAGGTCCCTTATGCTTGGTTCTCCCCCCATCAAATTCTCTCAGTGGGAATTTTTCTTCTTCCATAAAAGTTTCGTCGGGGAATTGGATCGTCAAGATATCATTCTCAAAACAACCATTCTTGAAAGATTTTCAGGTCATGTCACTTATTAGAAAATTGAATACCCACGGGAAGTTCTATACCCTAAATGCCCTCGAAAACCTTGTCTCTTGCACGCTCGCAGTAAATTCTTCCTGGTATCGATCATTTGGAATGAATCATGTGTACTCCAAAAAGAAAATATTCAAAATATATATAATATTCAAATCATGGATATTCTCAATATATTTCATATTTCATAAAATTTATGATTACAAAAAATAGATGAGGATAACCATCTTTTCTAAGTACGTTTCATCAAGTTTTTACATATAGATTGATCCAACAATAAAGTATGATAACCTAAGTCCTCAGCAGCTTTGTAATGATCCAACATCTTGGCACAATCTTTCCTTAACCCTTGCAATGAACGCTCCGCCTTTTCAATGTCCTGGTCAATCCGAGTTAACTCTTCTCTCAAAAGAGAGACACATAGAGAATGACGAACTTGATTTAGACCAACTTCAAGCCATTGGATATCCAGATGAGAAAACATGATGGCAGCCAAACTTTGGCAAAAGCAATTAATTTCTTCAGGTGTGAACTCCCTAACAGTCTTCTCATCTAAGTGGTGCATTATAGAACCAGGAAAATGAAGCTTCAATAATGGAACAAATTTGGGCTAAAAAACAATGCCTACAAACATGTAATTGCGATGTCCATAAAGATCATACAATAAGGGTAAGAAAGTAAAAGCAACCCCGGCAAACAGTCATTCCTTAGAGGCCTGATTATATGGTGCTAAAATTTCAATGGATAAGTTTTAGAGGGGATATAAGATAAGAGGGATGTTATTTTTAGAGGGTTGGCCCACATTGATGTGATGTGTATGGAGGGGGATAACTTTTGATTTGGTTTGGATGTTTTATAAATAAGAGGAGGTGAATGATAGAAAAAGTAGTCAAATGACTCTTTTGCCCTTGTGATGTCCCAAACTTTGTTACCCATTAAATTAAACATTAAATTACGAAACCAACTCTATTTAATTATTTTTGGACAATTTGAAGTTGTATTATTTATTCATTGAAAATTTCATTTTTTTATAAATTTATTTAAAGAAATTTTTTTAAATATGTAATATTGAATAGTTGGTTATTATCCAATTTTTTTAATTATATTTATTTTGACTTGTTGGCTTATTTATTTTTGTTTACGAACATTATATTTATTTTCATTAAATTAACAATACTATTAACGAGGACTAAAAAATCAAAAACAAGGGGCTTAAAAATTATATTTATTTTGATCAAATTGACAATACTATTAACGACAACTTTTGACTGGCCCTAGAAGTGCTAGGGGTGCCCAAATATTATCCCCTAATGAGGGAAAGCTAAGGAGGAGGAAAACTTAAAAGGGGATATAATCCCTCGTCCAATCAACCTCTAGATGGTAAAGTAGGCGAAGGTTAAAGAACTGGACCTACGGTTGCAAAAGTCACAACCGGGCTCGCGGCCATGGAAGCCACAATTGGACCCGCGACTATAGGAGTTGCAGCCAATGTCGCCAGTTCAGAAGTTACGGTTGAGCTTGTAGTTGAAGAATTGACAAACAAAGTCAAGGCAGCAGATTTTATAGATGGATAACTGAATCGACATTAATTATGGCTTCAGAAAATTCTGTCGCGGCAATAGTATCATAAGGCAAAGAAGATGTCTTTGGAATACTTATCCTTTCCTCCATCTTTGAGTCCATAACAACAGTCGAAGAGCTAAAAGTAACGGGGATAGGAGAACATAACCCCATGGTCATCTTTGGTAGAGAATCTGAGGTATTGATTACACCCGCAGGAGGAACAGAAGCCATATTCATGGAAGTAGGAGGAATCAAGCCTTAAGAAGACAATATAGAAGGAGGATCATCCAAAGGATAAGCAAATTTAGCTTGCTTATCTGGAAATAATATAGAATGCATAGACTCAAAAAAATTCCCTTGGACCCTTGTGCATGATTTGGAAGTAGCAGTACCATGACTCGAAGCTATAGAGGTCCGCGGAGCCTTGAGACTCTGTAAAACAAATGACGTGGGAGATTCTAATTGATCAATACCCACTGCCACATTTAAATCCCGGCTAGTTCAGCTACGCTCACAACCACAAATAAATCTTCAGCATCACCTTGCTCTTTGATACGTTCTTCCTCTTGAATTTGAGCGCACACTTGAGAAATTACAGTGTTAGCTTGACCATTAACATCTTCTTATTCTTTGATACCTTCTTCTTCCTCTAGGATAGAGCTTTCTTCATCTTCCAGAGGCAATCTACGGAGAACTAATTTCTTTTTTTGCCTCTTCGAAGAAGAGGGAAGTGCCTAAATAAGAATAAAAGTACCCTTAGACTTGAAAAGACATAAAGTAAGTCAATAGAAGGACATTTAAAGATGAAGAGCAACTACCTTTTTGGGACGCTTATTTTCTCGCGGAGATGATGAAGTCCCAATTTCTAATGGTCCAGCCTTCTTCTTTCCTGAACTTGATAGAATGATTTTCTTTGAAGCAGCTTGTATCAAAGTAGTGCCTGTGGGAGGGCCATCAGTGGCTACACTCGTAATAATCCTAAGGGGTTTTCTGAAACGGGAAATGATATTCCCACAAGAACAAAACCCTTCACACGAAGATAACAATGAATCGTCCATAAGAATAGGAGGAACCTATATTACCTCTAGGACTTCTTCAATATATTGTTGAAGAGGCTTCAATTGTTGATGTCGCCAACCCTTGGCCATAAACTGTCTAAGATCCCTGTTGCTGCGTTGAAGGAAAAATTCTTTGAGACATCATAGTTTCAGCATTGATCTCCCTGAAGCAGAGGAAAACACTTTTATACTTTCAGAAGGAGTTTTCACAGAACTGGTAGAAACCAAGCATTGATCAAAACTGAATTGCCGTGCCACCCTATGAGGGTTGTACTCCACGTAAATCTAGTCGTTCTCGACTTGAACTGGTAAACTCCGTTGCAACATAAAAGCCATCTAAAGATACACTCATCCATTCAAAGTTTCTTCATTAAAAGTATCCACTTGCACAAACTCAAACAAATACCAAGTTATAGGGATAATCCTTGTGACTGGAAAACTATAAAGATGCCACTGGAACTCCTTCTCACGATCAAGTACGGAAGTTAATTTCTTCGAAGAACTAGCGCTTGACCAACGGTTAGAGCGCAGCTCGCGAGATGGCTGTGGCCCAGAGCTCTCTTCATCTAATGTCACAGGGAAGTGATTTGGTTTAGGACCATACTTTTGATAACGTTCAAAAAGCCACATTTAGAGAAATGGTGTGACAGATACGTACGTGGGCACATCATACCTTCCAACTGAACATTCTTGCCTTCTTTTACCAAATCAAATCTATAGTACAAGGTACCAAGGAAAATAAGAGTCAGTAATATAGTCTTACCCAAGCTAAGTATGGCCGTTATCCTAAACAAACAACTCCTTAGACCATCCGCGAGGGGACCTTCTAGAATGTGCCACGAACGCCAAGCCGCGATGTAGGCAGTAAGATGGAAATGGTTTTTCAAACCAGGACCATTGACGCCTGGAGTGCATCGATAATTTTTCAAATCTCAGGGTCCTCCATGACAAACACCACATTCACATCTCCCCAAATAGAAAATCGCGTTAAAGCCATTACATCCTCTAAAGTAGGGGATATTTCGCCAAAAGAAGTGACAAAGGTATGAGTAGAAGTACTACACCTAGATAACAATGTCTTTATGACGACGGTATTTCGAGAAATATAGTTTTGAGGTACTGCGGATAACCTCCAAAATGCCAGCATCTTTTAGAGTCTTCTTGAAAGAATTTCTCTTGAGAACCCAATTAGATTAATGTTCCATTCCCTTTGCAGGACCCATATATCTCTCGAGAACCCACTCAGATTAATGTTCCATTCCCTTATGGTACCCGTATAATTCAGAAAGTGAATGAAGGAGTAAGGATATTCGTCTCTCTCCAGCCCAAATTGAGAAATGGAAAAACAGGGAATAAATCCCTCAGAAGCCTCAGAATCTATAAGGTAGCCTGGAACTCTCTTCCCTCCTCTCGCGGTAAATAACACCTTCTGGTCCCAGAATCTATCCTCCAGCAAATAGGGAGTACGAAACCATTCATCCTCGACCGGCACTATTGGAACCAAATGATCAGCCCCACATTTATATTTAATTAAAGACTGTTTCCCCTGAGGAACTTCATACTGAACAGGGACCTATTGAGAAAGCTCAATTGAAGTATGGGATGGAACTTTGTGTGATTGAGGTGTAGATTCCCGACTGGGAAGAGATTTCTCGGGAGTAAGCTCGTCGTTTCTAGTAGTAGAACAAGCAGATGAAGGGGAAGCTAGATCTACTTCCATCTCAATCTTTAATAGAAGAAAAGATAATAGTTTGTCTTCTTTGAGATGACAATAAACAACTTCAAATACCTTTAAGGGATTTTCGCGGCAAACTTATCACAGATCTGAGGAATCTAGTGGCACAGTTAAGGTGCAACTTGGAAATCAAATGTGTTTGAAAAGAGACGAAGATTATTTATATCGAGAGAAAACTGGCATAAAAAAAATCTAAGGGTCACTCGAAAAAACTGGAAAAGATAGTTGAAGTAAATTCGTGATTGTGCATTTGATGCCTTTTTTAGAAAAGAAATTATTACCCTTTAAATGTGCTGCACTACTTGCCACATCAACAGTACACGAATTGAAGGGCTATTTGTGGTTACTTGGATTGTGGTTGAAAGGTCTAGATTCTCCTTGCTTCATCTCCTCCCCTGCGGTATAACTATATGTCTTCGGCAACACCACTCAGCTGCGGGAGGATCATTTGAGCGTGCAATGACATTACCACGGGAATGCCACCCTCGAGGGATGACTTATTCCCCAAACTCGGAACAAGGTCCGGGTATCTCTCCAACAACCTAACAAACTCGTGAGATCATCAAGGATTCAATGGAATGGAGGTTAGAATCAGGGGACCGTTGGGTTCATCCAACCAATCTAGAGAGAGAATCAAACAGAGAATTCTTAACCTGTCTACGTGCATTAAGTTAGGGATAAACATCCTTTTAACGGATTCAAAACCTAAAACTCCCATCTAAAAGGGTTCATTTTTCAACCATATAAACCTTCATTCTTTGGAAGGTTTAGGACCAATAATCAAGCATCCACTATGATCCCTCGCTCTCTCTCTCTTTCTTGTTTCAGATTGTCCTAGTTCTTATCCCTTAGCGAGGCTCCTGCCATTATCAACTATCAGTATAATTCCCGGAAGGCATAATCTCCTAAGGTTAACCCTTAACCCCACACAAGTTAATTCTTTCGGTTCACTCAAACTTACGGGGACTTCCAAAATATTTCGTGGGAGGAGAAAAAATGAATAATTATGCGCATCCCACCCTTACAACTACTGCATATTGTTTTTTCTTTCTTCACAAAAAACTAATTGAAACAAAGCGGAAGTTAATAATTTTCCACACGACCAGTCACTCACCTACCGCAATTATCTAAGGTTGTGTTTGGCAACAGCTAATTATTCATTGACTTTTAATTACCTAACTTTTTTATTTTTTTAAAATGATTAAATTTATTTTTTTATATTTTAAGATTTTTATAAATTATAAAAGGTAAAAATATCAAATTAATAAAAAACTAAAATGTTAACTACTAAAAACTAGCATTTTTTTCTCTAAAAAAAATAAAAAAATAAAAAACCTTTTAGTAGGTAGCTAAAAAAAAAAAGCCACCAAACTTTACTTGAGTTAGGATATCAATGGAGTGGTTATGACATTTTTCATTCCCGTCCCTGTTCAACAATACCTTCCCCTATCCCCGTTCTCATACTCATCCTCTCTAAATAATAGATTTCCTATCTCCGTTCTTATTTATCTGCCAAGTATACTAACTATTATAAATTATATATTATATATAAAATAAATATTAAAAATAATTTGAAATATTATATATATTGAATAAAAACATAGTATATATTAAAGAAAAACTAAAAAAAAATATATATTAATAAATATGTATTTACAAGGGTATGGAGTGGGGTAAGAACTATGATATCCGTTTCCATCCCCGAACCTTTTCAGATAACACTTTAAAATCTCAATAGCTTCTCTGTTCTCGTCTCCGTTATTAGTATTCTCATATCCTTTTTGAATCGAGAGAATGAAGCGGGTACTCGCTGGATACGAGTGATTTTGATATCATGACTTAAGTCTACCTAATATCGTTTTTTTTTCCTCGCGTCTTCTAGAAGTGCTCTAATTCACTTATTACTTATATTTAAGGACAAAACCTAGCAAATCACACTTGATTTAACATGGCTAGTGTTAACCCAAACTCAACCACTCACTTCATAACAATTTCCATACTCATTTTCTTTGTCTGCCACCCGAGATGAAGACTATGGCTTTGTTAAATGATTAGATCGGAAGTCATTAGGGCTGAAGAAGGAAAAATTGAGCCACTTTCGGTTCTACTAGCATGCATGGTTTTGAAAAGTAGTAACGGTTATTGTAACGATAACAGTCACGGTGACACGGAAGCGAGATATTACGTATGTTACGTAACGGAAATGGAAATCGGAAGCGTAATTGTTTTTTTTAAATTTACACCTCACTTAATTGGACAGTTTTTTATGATTCAACAAATAAAAAACATAGATATAGATTATTGGTGTTGTTTAATAATTGTATATCAATCAGTAATGTTATATTTATATTTATATATATATATAAATATTACCTTTTTTTTAAAACACCTTTTACATAAAAATAAATTTATATATATAAATTATTGACATTTATACAATAATAAACAAAAAAATAAACATACAATTATTAAAATAAAATAATATATATTATAATATTATAATAAAAAATAAACTTAATTAGTGATTTTTAATATAAAATCTATATAATAAAACACATCCCATTTCAAAAATATCCCTCTCACAAATTATCACCAACTGTTGAGATTTAATTTTTTTTTTAACCAACGGTTCATATATCTTTTCAACCAATGGTTCTACACGTGAGGGGGTTTTACACTTCCCGATATTGGTCCTATCACGTCATTCGGTTTTTCTCTGTTACCCACCCAAGCAAACAAACAAATCAAGAGAAACGCGCAATGAGTGACACCGGCTTAACCCGTAATCACCGGTCACCATACTTCCCTTGCTCTCGAATACCCAGCCATCTGCCACCCACTTCTGCACGGAACTTTTCTATGCTCCACTCCCTATGCACCACGCGTCTATTTAGTCAGTCAGTGTGAAAAATTATTTTATAAATTCCATATATAGATTAAATTAATAATTTTTTTGGTAATTAATAGAAATTAAGTATATAATATAGTTACGAATAATATTTAAAAATTATTTGGAAGGCCAAAAAAATAAAATTTTTAATACTTTTTTTCAATTCAAATTTATCTCATATTATTTTTACATCAATTTTTTTTATAGAAATTGACCATTAAATTATATTAATTAATACATTTAGTTTTTACCAATTGAAGCTACATTTATTACGGATGCATTTAGAATAGTAAAAATTTAATAAAAATTAATAAAATTATAATTCGTATAATAATCAGAAAGAAGTTAGATTTTTTTTTTTTGGGCTGTAAAATTTGGTTTAGAAAAGGCTTTTTAATTTCTATGTTTGTATAACAAGTTTCTATTACCGGTTTACAATTTTTTTATAACGTAAATGCAGAAAAATTTGATATTTAATTTAATAAATTCCTTTTGTTACATACAACCACTGATTGTTTATTTTCAAATTTTAAGTTATCTAATTTTTTTATAGGTAATTATCTAAATTTAAACTCTCATTTAGGATTAAAAAAATTCTAATCAATTTAAAAAATATAAAATATAAAATCTATTTTTTATTTACCGTTGAAAATGAAACAAATTGGCCAAATACTATACCAAAAAAATTAATTGTTAAAAATACCGATGAAATCTTAAATGATTTTTCTTTTAAGCTTAAAAAAATAATGATTTCTTTTTGCTACTTAAAATAATTGATTGTTTATTTTTAAATATTAAGTTATCTAATTTTTTCTTATAGATAATTATCTAAATGTAAATTCTTATTTAGGATAAAAAAAATCTAATCAATTTAATTACATATTTAAACTTATCTAAACTATTTAATAGGTGATAAAATTTAAATATCTAGGATTAATAATTTATTTTTATTTTTAAATTTTAAGTTATCTAATTTTTTTTTATGGATAATTACCTAAATGTAATCTCTCTTTTAGGATTAAAAAAAATCTAATCAATTTTAATAGGTGATAAAATTTAAAATCTATTTTTACTTTACCGTCAAAAACAAAACAAATTGGCCACATACTATACCTTTTTTTATTAATTGTTAAAAATACTGATGAAATCTTAAATAATTTCTTTTAATCCTAAAAAACTAATGATTTCTTTTTGCTACCTTTTTTAAATATTAAGTGATCTGATTTTTTTGATAGATAATTATCTAAATATAAACTCTCATTCAGAATTAAAAAAATCTAATAAATTTAATTACATATTTAAGTTTATCTAAATCTAAACTATTTAATAGGTGATAGAATTTAAAATAATTAAATTTAATATATTAAGGTATCCAAAATTTAAAATTTTTAGATAAATTTCACTTTCATAATACGTGCATATTTAATTTTAATGGAGAAGTGGCGTAGACACGGGTTATTTGCTAGTACTTGATATGTTACGATATATTAGTGATAATTAATATTTTTTAACATAAATAAGACAAATTACATAATATCTTAATATAAAATTTTATTATAATATTTATTTATAATTAAATATAATTTAACATACTTATACTAAAATATAAATAATATACTTATATATTAAGCTTTATATATCATATATATTTATATATTTAATTATTTATTACAAAGCCTAACGAACAGCTGATGGGCATAAAGCTCTTTTCAAGAAATAAACCCACCCGCCAAATATCTTCCCAACATTCTCAATACCCAAGGAACCATCCATTACTCCCAATATCACCGTCTAAATCACTTCACAATACGGCCAAAGGCTTCTTCTTCCAACTTTTTATTCCAGCTTTTTATTCCAACTTCTTAGTCTTTGTTGCTCGCTCTAGTCTTCTGAAAGCTTAAGCTAGAAGAGCATGAACCAAGGAAGTTTTTTTTTTTTTTCTTAATATCGACTGGGAACGGAAGGCTTCAATCATTTAGTTTTTTGCCATTTGCTTAATCTCAACCGAGAACTAGAAGGATCCAATCCTAATTTTTATTTCTTTCACAATTTTTATTTGGTACTATTTGAATCTTGTCTTGTTTTCAGATTTTGGATTAGAAAAGTTAGGGGTTTTTTTTGGTTCTGAATCTTTGTTGTAAGAAAGATTAGAGGGTTTTAAATATAACTTTTTCAATTCTTATTTATGTTTTTCTCTATGTTTTTGGTTGATTTTTTTTTTTATGATCGAAAACCATCGTAACATAGGCGTAATGCTATCATAATGGGTGTTACGGTGTGGGTGTTACGGTGTGATTGCCGCTTTACATCATGTAACGTGACCGTAATTGTTTCAGATCTCGCCAATTCTATCACCACTATACATCATGTAACATGACCGTAATCGTTTTGGATCTGATCAATTCTATTACGTAATGAGTATTTTCGTTACGTAACAATGTTTTTTAATACCATGCTGGCATGACATAACTGTTGTTTTAGTAGTTCTACCTCCATCCAATTTATCACTTACTTCTTTTGTTACGATGAATATGATCAACGACCCCTTAACAATTGGTCCTAAATTAAGCTCAAAAATGGTTGGGAGAGCTCAAGGACTCTACGCATCGGCATCCCAACGGGAATTTGGTCTGTTGACGATCATGATCTTCGCTTTCTTGGAAGGCAAGTACAACGGAAGCACCATCACGGTGCTAGGGAGGAGCGCGATCTTCTCCAAGGTGA
>QLOD02169930.1:0-12064 GCA_003260245.2 Sideroxylon spinosum
GTAGCCTTCCGCTATGCTATCTACACCACTAAATGATGTAATAATTTTCCAGTGCCTTCATTTTATCACAAGCTTTGCAGAAACATACGACGATAAGAAAACGGAGTTACGTAGTAAAAGTTATGGCCGATTTAAAATGTCAACGGCAACGCGGGCCTAACTACGACCCCAGGTCTCCAAGTTTTCTTCCGCTCGACTGTTTACATCTCCCAATGATGTAACAATTTTCTAGTGCCTTTGTCTTCTTACAAGCTTTCTAGAAGCATACTATATTAAGAAAACGGAGTTACATGGCAAACGTTATGGCCAATTTAAAATTTTAACAACCGCGCGGGCATAACGGCGACCCCATGTCTCTATGTTGTCTTCCGCTATGCTGTTTACATCACCTGATGATGCAATAATTTTCAAGGGTCTTCGTCTTACTACAAACGTTGTAGAAATATAATATCGCAAGGTAACGGAGTTACATAGCAAATGTTATGTCAGATCTAAAATTTAACAATCGCGCGGGCAAAGCGACGATCCTAGTCTCCAAGTTATCTTACGCTATACTATCTGTATCATTAAATGATTTGATCATTTTCGAGAGCCTTCGTCTCAGCGCAAGATTTCTAGAAATATGTTACAATAAGAAAACGGAGTTACGTAGCAAAAGTTATGGCCGATTTGAGATTTAACGACCGTGCAGGCATAACCACGGCCCTAAGTCTCCAAGCCGTTTTTCGATATGCTATCTACAGCACAACATGATTTAAAAATATCCCATGTCCTTTGTCTCATTATCAGCCTTCTAAAAACATATTATTTTAAGAAAACAGAGTTACGTAGCAAAAGTTATGGCCGATTTAAAATTTTAGCGACTGTGCAGGCATAACGACGACCCCAGGTCTCCCAGTAGTTTCCCCTATGCTGTTTACACCACCCAATGTTGTAATAATTTTATAGAGCCTTTGTTTATTACAAGCATTCCAGAAACATATTCTTATAGGAAAACAGAGTTACGTAGTAAAAGTTATGTATGATTTAAAATTTAACGATCGTGCGTGTACAATGACGCCCCTAGGTCTCCAAGTAGTCTAATGCTATGGTATCTGTATCATCCAATGGTGTGCATTTCCAGGGCCTTCGTCTCATCGTAACCTTTCCAGAAACTTTTCATAATAAAAAAACGGAGTTGTGTAACAAAAGTTATGCCCGATTTTAGATTTACAGACCGCGCGGGCATAACGACGACCCCAAGTCTCCAAGTAGCCTTCCGCTATACTGTTTACATCCCCCAAACGTGTTATAATATTCCTGGGCCTAAGTCTTATTACAAGCATTACAGAAACATATTCTTATAGGAAAACAGAGTTACGTAGCAAAAGTTATATCTGATTTAAAATTTAACGACCGTGCGTGCACAACGACGCCCCTCAGTCTCCCAGTAGTCTGACGCTATGCTATCTGTACCATCCAATCATGCGATGATTTTCCAAGGCCTTTGTCTCATCGTAACCTTTCCAGAAACTTACCATATTAAAAAAACGGAGTTGTGTAGCAAGCGTTATGCCTGATTTTTTATTTACTGACCGCGCGGGCATAACGACGACCCCAGGTCTCAAAATAGCCTTCCGATATGCTGTTTACATCACCCAAACGTGTTATATTTTTCCAGTGCCTTCATCTTGTCACAAGCTTTGTAGAATAATAATATAAAAATAAAATAGAGTTACGTCGCAAAAGTTATGGCTGATTTGAAATTTTAACGGCCGCGCGGGCCCTAACAACGACCCGAGGTCTCCAAGCAGTGTTCTGCTATACTGTTTAGATGCCAATTGATGTAATAACTTTCCAGGGCCTTCATCTTATTACGAGCTTTCCAAAAACATATTATAATAAGAAAACGGATTTACGTAGCAAAAATTACGACCAGTTTTAAATTTAACGACCGCGGAGGCGTAATGAGGACCCCAGGTCTCCAAGTAGTATTACGATATGCTATTTGTATCATTCAATAATGTAAAAATTTTTGTCGGCTTTCGTCTCATCTTAACCTTTTTGGAAGCATATTATAATAAGAAGGCAGAGTTATGTAGCAAAAGTTGTGCTCGATTTTAGATTTAACAAACGCACGAGCATAACGATAACCCCTAGGTCTCCTAGTAGCCTTCCGCTATGCTACCTACATAACGATAACCCCTAGGTCTCCTAGTAGCAAAAGTTATGTCCGATCTAAAATTTAACAACCGCACGGGCACAACGACGAGCCTGGTCTCCAAGTTGTCTTACGCTATGCTATCTGTATCATCCAATCTTCCCAGGGCCTTCGTCTTATCACAAGATTTCCAGAAACATATCATAATAAAAAAACAGAATTGTGTAGAAAAGGTTATGCTCGATTTTTGATTTACTGACCCCGTGGGCATAACGACGACCCCAGGTCTCCAAGTAGCCTTCCGCTATGCTATCTACATCTCCCGATTATGTAATAATTTTCCACTACCTTTGTCTTATCAAAAGCTTTGCAGAAACATATTATTATAAGAAAACGGAGTTACGTTGTAAAAGTTATGGCCGATTTAAGATGTCAACGGCCGTACTGGCCTAACTACGACCCTAAGTCTCCAAGTTTTCTTCCGCTCGGCTGTTTACATCTCCCAACGATGTAATAATTTTCGAGGGCCTTTTTCTTATTGCAAAATTTCTAGAAACATACTATAGTAAGAAAGCGGAATTACATGGCAAGAGTTAGGGCCAATTTAAAATTTTAACGATTGCGCGGGCATAACGGCGACCCTAGGTCTCCAAGTAGTCTTCCGCTATGCTGTTTACATCGCCCGATGACGTAACAATTTTCAAGTGTCTTCGTCTTACTACAAGTGTTGCAGAAATATAATATCGCAAGGTAACGGAGTTACGTAGCAAGAGTTATGTCCGATCTAAAATTTAGCAACCGCGCGGGCAAAATGACGATCCTGGTCTCCAAGTTATCTTACGCTATGCTATCGGTATCATCCAAGCTTTCCAGAAATATGTCATAATAACAAAACGGAATTGTGTAGAAAAGGTTATGCTCGATTTTTGATTTAACGACCGCGCGGGCATAACAATGACCCTAGGTCTCCAAGTAACCTTTCGCTATGCTATCTATATCTCCCGATGATGTAATAATTTTCCACGGCCTTTGTCTTATCAAAAGCTTTGCAGAAACATATTATTATAAGAAAACGGAGTTACGTAGTAAAAGTTATGGCCGATTTAAGATGTCAACGGCCGTACTGGCCTAACTATGACCCCAAGTCTCCAAGTTTTCTTTCGCTCGGCTGTTTACATCTCCCAACGATGTAATAATTTTCGAGGGCCTTTTTCTTATTGCAAGATTTCTAGAAACATACTATAGTAAGAAAACAGAGTTACATGGCAAAAGTTATGGCCAATTTAAAATTTTAACGATTGCGCGGGCATAACAGCGACCCCAGGTCTCCAAGTAATCTTCCGCTATGCTGTTTACATCACCCGATGATGTAACAATTTTCAAGTGTCTTCGTCTTACTACAAGTGTTGCAGAAATATAATATCGCAAGGTAACGGAGTTACGCAGCAAGAGTTATGTCCAATCTAAAATTTAGCAACCGCGCGGGCAAAATGACGATCTTGGTCTCCAAGTTATCTTACGCTATGCTATCTGTATCATCCAAGCTTTCCAGGGCCTCCGTCTCATCACAGGCTTTCCAGAAATATGTCATACTAACGAAACGGAATTATGTAGAAAAGGTTATGCTCGATTTTTGATTTATCGACTGCGCGGGCAAAACGATGACCCCAGGTCTCCAAGTAGCCTTCCGCTATGCTATCTACATCTTCCGATGATGTAATAATTTTCCACTACCTTCGTCTTATCAAAAGCTTTGCAGAAACAAATTATTAAAAGAAAACGGAGTTACGTACTAAAAGTTAAAGCCGATTTAAGATGTTAACGGCCGTGCTGGCCTAACTACGACCTCAGGTCTCCAAGTTTTCTTCGGCTCGGCTGTTTACATCTCCCAACGATGTAATAATTTTTCAAGGCCTTTGTCTTATTACAAGCTTCCTAAAAACATATTATAATAAGAAAACGGAGTTACATAGCAAAAGTTATGGCTAATTTAAAATTTTAACGACCGCGCGGCGGTGATGGCGACCCCAGGACTCCAAGTAGTCTTCCGCTATGCTGTTTACATCACCCGATGATGTAATAATTTTCAAGGGTCTTCATCTCACTACAAGCTTTGCAGAAATACAATATCGTAAGGTAACGGAGTTTCGTAGCAAAAGTTATTTCTGATTCAAAAGTTAACGACCACATAGGCATAACGATGCTTCTGGGTCTCCAAGTAGTCTAATGCTATACTATCTGTATCATTCCATGATTTGATAATTTTTGAGGGCCTTCGTCATTAGCGCAAGCTTTCCAGAAACATGTTATAGTAAGAAAGCGGAGTTACGTAGCAAAAGTTATGGTCGATTTGAGATTTAACGACCGTGCAGGCATAACCACGACCCCAAGTCTCCAAGCAGTTTTTCGATATGCTATCTACGACACAACATGATTTAACAATATCCCATGTCCTTCGTCTCATTATAAGCTTTCCAGAAACATATTATTAGAAGAAAACGGAGTTACGTAGTAAAAGTTATGGCTGATTTAAAATTTTAGCGACTGTGCGGGCATAACGACGACCCCAGGTCTCCAAGTAGTTTCCCTATACTGTTTACACCACCCAATTTGTAATAATTTTATAAAGCCTTTGTTTTATTACAAGCAATCCTGAAACATATTCTTATAGGAAAATAGAGTTACATAGCAAAAGTTATGTATGATTTAAAATTTAATGACCGTGCGTGCACAACGACGCCACTGGGTCTCCAAGTATTCTGATGCTATGCTATCTACATCATCCAATGGTGTGACGCATTTCCAGGGCTTTCGTCTCATCGTAACCTTTCCAAAAAATTATCATAATAAAAAAACGGAGTTGTGTAGCAAAAGTTATGCCCGATATTTGATTTACTGACCGCGCGGGCGTAACGACGACCCCAGGTCTCCAAGTATCCTTCCGCTATGCTGCTTACATCACCCAAACGTGTTATAATTTTCGTGGGCCTAAGTCTTATTACAAGCATTACAGAAACAAATTCTTATAGGAAAACAGAGTTACGTGGAAAAATGTTTGTCTGATTTAAAATTTAAGGACCGTGCATGCACAATGATGCCCCTGGGCCTCCAGGTAGTTTGACGCTATGCTATCTGTACCATCCAATCATGCGATGATCTTCCAGGGCCTTCATCTTATCGTAACCTTTCCAGAAACGTACCATAATAAAAAAATGGAGTTGTGTAGCAAAAGTTATGCCTGATTTTTTATTTACTAACCGCGCGGGCATAACGACGACCCCAGGTCTCCAAGTAGCCTTTCGCTATGCTGTTTACATCACCCAAACGTGTTGTATTTTTCTAGCGTCTTCATCTTATCACAAGCTTTGTAGAAACATATTATAAAAAGAAAACAGAGTTACGTGGCAAAAGTTATGGCCGATTTAAATTTGAATGGCCGCACGGGCCCTAACAACGACCCCAGGTCTCCAAGCAGTGTTCTGCTATACTGTTTAGGTCGCCCAATGATATAAATACTTTCTAGGGCCTTCATTTTATTACAAGCTTTCCAAAAACATTTTATAATAAGAAAAGGGATTTACGTAGCAAAAGCTACGACCGGTTTTAAATTTAACGACCGCGCGGGCGTAACGAGGACCCCAAGTTTCCAAGTTGTCTTAGACTATGTAATTTGTATCATTCAATAATGTAAAATTTTTTGTGGGCCTTTGTCTCATTGCAAGCTTTTCGGAAACATATTATAACAAGAAGATAGAGTTATGTAGCAAAAGTTCTGCACGATTTCAAATTTAACGACCGCGCGAGCATAACGATAACCCCTAGGTCTCCTAGTAACCTTCCGCTATGCTATCTACACCACTAAATGATGTAATAATTTTCCAGTGCCTTCGTTTTATCACAAACTTTGCAGAAACATACGATGATAAGAAAACGGAGTTACGTAGTAAAAGTTATGACCGATTTAAGATGTTAATGGGAACGCTGGCCTAACTACGACCCCAGGTCTCCAAGTTTTCTTCCGCTCGGCTGTTTACATCTCCCAATGATGTCATAATTTTCCAGGGCCTTTATCTTATTACAAGCTTACTAGAAATATACTATAATAAGAAAACAGAGTTGCATGGCAAAAGGTATGGCCAATTTAAAATTTTAACGACTGCGCAGGCATAACGGCGACCCCAGGTCTCCAAGTAATCGTCCGCTATGCTGTTTACATCACCCGATGACGTAATAATTTTCAAGGGTCTTCGTCTTACAACAAGCGTTGTAGAAATATCATATCATAAGATAACAGAGTTACGTAGAAAAATTTATTTCCGATCAAAAATATAACAACCGTGCAGGCAAAACGACGTCCTGGTCTCCAAGTTGTCTTACGCTATGCTATCTGTATCATCCCATTTTCCCAGGGTCTCCATCTTATCACAAGCTTTCCAGAAACATATCATAATAACAAACAGAATTATGTAGAAAAGGTTATGCTCGATTTTAGATTTACTGACCGCGCGGGCATAACGACAACCCCAGGTCTCCAAGTAGCCTTCTGCTATGCTATCTACATCTCCCGATGATGTAATAATTTTCCACTGGCTTCATCTTATCAAAAGTTGTGCAGAAACATATTATTATAAGAAAATAGAGTTACGTAGTAAAAGTTAAAGTCGATTTAAGATGTTAACGGCCGCGCTGGCCTAGCTACGACCAAGGTCTCCAAGTTTTCTTCCGCTCGGCTGTTTACATCTCCCAACAATGTAATAATTTTTCAGGGCCGTTGTCTTATTACAAGATTTCTAGAAACATATTATAGTAAGAAAACGGAGTTACATAGCAAAAGTTATGGCCAATTTAAAATTTTAACGACCGCGCGGGTATAAATGCGACCCCAGGTCTCCAAGTAGTTTTCCGCTATGCTGTTTACATCACTCGATGACGTAATAATTTTCAAGGGTCTTTGTCTTACTACAAGCGTTGCAGAAATATAATATCGCAAGATAACAGAGTTACGTAGCAAAAGTTATGTCCGATCTAAAATATAACAACCGCACGGGCAAAGCGACGATCCTGGTCTCCAAGTTGTCTTATGCTATAGTATTTGTATCATCCAATCTTCCCAGGGTCTCCATCTTATCACAAGCTTTCCAGAAACATATCATAATGACAAACGGAATTGTGTAGAAAAGGTTATGCTCGATTTTTAATTTACTGACCGTGCGGGCAGAACGACGACCCTAGGTCTCCAAGTAGCCTTCCGCTTTGCTATCAACATCTCCTGATGATGTAATAGTTTTCAACTGGCTTCGTCTTATCAAAAGCTGTGCAGAAACATGTTATTACAAGAAAATGGAGTTACGTAGCAAAAGCTAAAGCCGATTTAAGATGTTAACGGCCGCGCTGGCCTAACTACGACCCCAGGTCTCCAAGTTTTCTTCCACTCGGCTATTTACATCTCCCAACGATGTAATAATTTTTCAGGGCCGTTGTCTTATTACAAGCTTTCTGGGAACATATTATAATAAGATAACGGAGTTACATAGCAAAAGTTATGGCCAATTTAAAATTTTAACGACCGCGCGGGGGTAACGGTGACCCCATGTCTCCAAGTAGTCTTCCGCTATGCTGTTTACATCACCTGATGACGTAATAATTTTCAAGGGTCTTCATCTTACTACAAGCTTTGTAAAAATATAATATCGCAAGGTAATGGAGTTCCGTAGCAAAAGTTATGTCCGATCTAAAATTTAACAACCGCGTGGGTGAAACGACGATCCTGGTCCCCAAGTTGTCTTACGCTATACTATCTGCATCATCCAAACTTTCCAGGGCCTCCGTCTTATCACAAGCTTTCCAGAAACATGTCATAATAACAAAATGGAATTGTGTAGAAAGGGTTTTGCTCGATTTCTGATTTACCGACTGCATGGGCATAACGACGACCCCAGCTCTCCAAGTAGCCTTCCGCTTTGCTATCTACATCTCCTGATGAAGTACTAATTTTCTACTTCCTTCGTCTTATCAAACGCTTTGCAGAAACATATTACTGTAAGAAAACGGAGTTACGTACTAAAAGTTAAGGCCGATTTAAAATGTTAACGGCCGTGTTATCCTAACTACGACCCCAGGTCTCCAAGTTTTCTTACGCTCGGCTGTTTACATCTCCCAACGATGTAATAATTTTTCAGTGCCTTTGTCTTATTACAAGCTTTCTAGAAACATGTTATAATAAGAAAACGGAGTTACGTAGCAAAAGTTATGGCCAAATTAAAATTTTAATGACCGCACAAACATAACAGCGACCTCAAGTCTCCAAATAGTCTTCCGCTATGCTGTTTACATCACCCGATGACGTAATAATTTTCAAGGGTCTTCATCTTACTACAAGCTTTGCAGAAATATAATATCGTAAGATAACGGAGTTACGCAGCAAAAGTTATTTCCGAATTAAAATTTAACTACCGCACGCGCATAACGACGATTCTGGGTCTCCGAGTAGTCTAATGCTATGCTATCTGTATCATTCAATGATTTGATAATTTTCGAGGGCCTTCATCTCAGCGCAAGCTTTCCGAAAACATGTAATACTAAGAAAACGGTGTTACGTAGCAAAAGTTATGGCCAATTTGAGATTTAACGACCGTGCGGGCATAACCACGATCCCAAGTCTCCAAGCAATTTTCCGATATGCTATCTACAGTACAACATGATTTAACAATATCCCATGTCCTACGTCTCATTATAAGCTTTCCAAAAACAAATTATTATAAGAAAACGGAGTTACGTAGCAAAAGTTATGGCCAATTTAAAATTTTAGCTACTGCGCGAGCATAACGACGACCCCAGGTCTCCAAGTAGTTTCCCCTATGCTGTTTACACCACCCAATGTTGTAATAATTTTACAGGGCCTTTGTTTTATTACAAGCATTCATGAAATATATTCTTATAGGAAAACAGAGTTACGTAGCAAAAGTTCTATATGATTTAAAATTTTACGACCGTGCGTGCACAACGACGCCCCTGGGTCTCCAAGTAGTCTGATTCTATGCTATCTGTATCATCCAATGGTGTGATGCATTTCCAGGGCCTTCCTCACAGCGTAACCTTTCCAGAAACTTATCATAACAGAAAAACTGAGTTGTGTAGCAAAAGTTATGCCTGATTTTAAATTTATTGACCGCGCGAGCGTAACGACGACCCTAGTCCCCAAGTAGCCTTCCGCTATGCTATTTACATCACCCAAACGTGTTATAATTTTCCTAGGCCTAAGTCTTATTACAAGCATTACATTCTTATAGGAAAATAGAGTTACGTAGCAAAAGTTATGTTTGATTTAAAATTTAATGACCGTGCGTGTACAACAACGCCCCTGGGTTTCCAAGTAGTCTGACGCTATACTATCGTACCTTCCAATCATGCGATGATTTTCCACGGCCTTCGTCTCATTGTAAACTTTCTAGAAACTTATCATAATAAAAAAACGGGGTTGTGTAGCAAAAGTTATGCCTGATTTTTGGTTTACTGACCGCGCGGGCATAACAACGACCCTAGGTCTCTAAGTAGCCTTCCGCTATGCTGTTTACATCACCCAAACATGTTATGTTTTTCCAGTGCCTTCATCTTATCACAAGCATTATCGAAACCTATTATAAAAAGAAAATAGAGTTACGTGGCAAAAGTTATGGCCGATTTAAAATTTGGACGGCCGCGCGGGCGTTAACAACGACCCTAGGTCTCCAAGCAGTGTTCTGCTATACTATTTTGAACGCCTAATGATGCAATAGCTTCCTAGGGCCTTCATCTTATTACAAGCTTTCCAGAAACATATTATAATAAGAAAACGGATTTACGTAGCAAAAGTTCCGATCGGTTTTAAATTTAACGACCGCGCAGGCGTAACGAGGACCCCAGGTCTCCAAGTAGTCTTTCGCTATACTATTTGAATCATTCAATAATGTAAAAATTTTTGTGGGCCTTCGTCTCACCGCAAGTTGTTCGGAAACATATTATAAGAAGAAGACAGAGTTATGTAGCAAAAGTTGTGCCCGATTTTAGATTTAACGACCGCGCAGGCATAACGACAACCCCTAGGTCTCCTAGTAGCCTTCCGCAATGCTATCTACATCACTAAATGATGTAATAATTTTCCAGTGCCTTCGTTTTATCACAAGCTTTGCAGAAACATACTATGATAAGAAAACAGAGTTACATAGTAAAAGTTATGGCCGATTTAAGATGTTAACGGCAACGCGGGCCTAACTACGACCCCAGGTCTCCAAGTTTTCCTCCGCTAGGCTATTTTCATCTCCCAATGATGTTATAATTTTCTAGGGCCTTTGTCATGTAACAAGCTTTGTAGAAACATATTATAATAAGAAAACGCAGTTTCGTAGCAAAAGTTATGGCCACTCTAAATTTTAACGACCGCGAAGTCATAACGCGACCCCAGGCCTCCAAGTAGTCTTCCGCTATGCTGTTTACATCACCCGATGACGTAATAATTTGCCAGGGTCTTCGTCCTACTACAAGCTTTGCAGAAACATATTATCGTAAGATAACAGAGCTACGTAGTGGAAGTTATGCCCGATCTAAAATTTAACAATCGCACGGGCAAAACGTTGATCCTGGGTCTCCAAGTTGTCTTACGCTATGCTATCTGTATCATCCAAGCTTTCCAGGGCCTCCGTCTTATCACAAGCTTTCCAAAAACATGTCATAATAACAAAATGGAATTGTGTAGAAAAGGTTATGCTCGATTTTTGATTTACCGACCGCGCGGGCATAACGACGACCCCAGGTCTCCAAGTAGCCTTCTGCTATGCTATCTACATCTCCCGATGATGTAATAATTTTTCACTGCCTTCGTCTTATCAAAAGCTTGGCAGAAACATATTATTATAAGAAAAATAAGTTACGTACTAAAAGTTAAAGCCGATTTAAGATGTTAACGGCCGTCCTGGCCTCATTACGACCCTAAGTCCCCAAGTTTTCTTCCGCTCGGCTGTTTACATCTCCCAATGATGTAATACTTTTCCAGGGCCTTTGTCTTATTACAAGCTTTCTAGAAACATACTATAATAAGAAAACGGAGTTACATGGTAAAAGTTAAGGCCAATTTAAAATTTTAACGACCGCACGGGGATAACGGCGACCCTAGGTCTCCAAGTACTCTTCCACTATGCTGTTTACATCGCCCGATGACGTAATAATTTTCAAGGGCCTTCGTCTTACTCCAAGCATTATAGAAACATATTATCGCAAGGTAACGGAGTTACGTAGCGAAAGTTATGTCCGATCTAAAATTTAACAACCGCGCGGGCAAAACGACGATCCTGGGTCTCCAAGTTATCTTACGCTATGCTATCTGTATCATCCAAGCTTTCCAAGGCCTCCGTCTTATCACAAGCTTTCCAGAAACATGTCATAATAACAAAACGGGATTGTGTAGAAAATGTTATGCTCGATTTTTTATTTACCGACCGCGCGGGCATAATGACGACCCCAGGTCCCCAAGTAGCCTTCTGCTATGCTATCTACATCTCCCGATGATGTAATAATTTTCCACTGCCTTTGTCTTATCAAAAGTATTGTAGAAAAATATTATTAAAAGAAAACGGAGTTACGTACTAAAAGTTAAAGCCGATAAGATGTTAACGGCCGCGCTGGCCTCACTACGACCCTAAGTCTCCAAGTTTTCTTCCGCTCGGCTGTTTACATCTCCCAACGATGTAATAATTTTTCAGGGCCTTTGTCTTATTTCAAGCTTTCTAGAAACATATTATGATAAGAAAATGGAGTTACATAGCAAAAGTTATGGCCAATTTAAAATTTTAACGACCACGCGAGCAAAACGGTAACCCCAGGTCTCCAAGTAGTCTTTCGCTATGCTGTTTACATCACCCGATGATGTAATAATTTTCAAGGGTCTTCATC